>JAKCPI010029244.1:0-58978 GCA_023213315.1 Euborellia annulipes | reverse complement strand
TATAATGGAGTGTTTGACAAATGATTAATTAATCTACATTACAAATGCCTCTATCACTATGACTTTCAATTTAATACCAAACAAAACGAAATCTAATTAGAATACCATCATTAATTAACTAATTTATTTAAACATAAAGTCTAGTGATCCGAGATAATTAACAATTCTAACGAACAGCATACAGGATGATTATAAATAAACATTTTTCTGAATTAATGAGGCCTTGCTTAAAACAACCATTAGTTCTTAATATCAATAAGTGAACCCACTTAATGAAGAGAGTAGATAGAAGATTGAGAAAATAAATAATGAATAAATTCCCTTGAGAATTTTAATCCGAAATTGCAAATAGACTGACTACTCATTTTTCTATTTTTCTATGACCCACTAGTTTCATGTTGGGTTTGACACTTTGGTGGATTTCAACAGAATTTCTAGATTTTTGTCCAATTTGAACTTTTTTTTATTAATCTTAGAATTCTTGTTAAATTAAATAATTCCTCACCCATTGTTTTTTTAGTGTTTTTTTTTTTTTTTCAAAAATATTCATTAATCCCTAAATGACCAATCACTACGCTCTTCAAAACATTATTCATAAAAATCTCCCTGATAAAAATATAATTTTATTTATTATTTTTTCTAATTTAATATTGAAAATAATTTAAGATTATACTGTATATATATACATTTTCTTTCCGAAAAAAATTCACAAAAAAACAAGAGTATTGACTCATTGACATTTATTTATTTAAATTTTACCTATCAAAAAAAATATTGTTTAATTTCTTTTTAATATTAGAATATTTATCTGAAATTTGGGCGGAATAATTTATAAATAACAAAGAATAAAAATTAATTTTGTTTTTTAAATGTTTTGCATGAATATTTATATACCAATTGTCTATTTTTATTTTATTTTTCTCAAGGTAAGATTATTATGTATTGTTACTCTTTTTGCATTTAATTGTTAATACAAATAATAAATGAAATAAAAGTTTAATAATATAAGGGCTTGATAACTATTATATATATTTTATTTTCATAAATATTTTTTTTTTTTGTTTAGGCCTAAATGTCAAATGATTTCTTAATTATCGTCAAAGCCTTATAAAAATATCCCAATTCGTTATCAAATTTTTTTACATTATTGATGCGTCATTTTATTTTAACCTTTGAGCATATTTTTTTTGTAATATTTTTGTTTAATGGTTGTAAAGTACGATTAGATTTGCCCGCGTCTTGCATGTTTATGCTGCGTCATTAGACTGGGTTGGGTTGAATCAGCTGACGCATTGAGCAGACGGGAACCGAATGAATGAACGACGATCTCTTGATCTAACTCCATTTGATTTGTTATCCAGGGACGTTTCGCTTCGCCAGTGCTTCCAGGACATACACTCAGAACGGAGATGTGGCAGCAGGGAAATCGAATTCACTTCGAGACGCGAGGGCTGCAGACTGGAAAGACTATCATTGCAGGTATAAATTCTACATAAAAGTTTGAGCTTTGACAAGACAATTTACGAATTGAAAGATAAAACAAAAATACTATTGGATTCGGTGTTGAAATTTATTTTATTTCATTCTATTTTAAAATTTTTTTTTTTGTTTAAATGGCCTTCCAGATTAACCAATTATTATTATTATGCTGTTTTTTCTTTATGCCACAAAAAATGATTTTTCATTTGCATAATCTTAGAACCAATCATAACAAACCATAAAAATTATCAATTTTGTTTGAGGATTTTGTCAGTAATAAATCTCAAAAATATATTTTTGCTATTTTCAAGTGCCGGTATTAGCGAATAAATAGTTGCTCTTCAAAAGCCATTTTAGTCTAAATTTATTGTAGATATGTACTGTAGCTGTGATGTTTTATTTAATCTAACAGCTCCAGGGTTCAGGCCATCCTCAGAGCTGCTAGATAGTCGTTATAAAATGTCAAGGTGGATTTTAAAGATCATTTATGGAAATTTTAAATTGTTAATTAGACCTATCTCAAACTTAAAATTTATTTATATTTTTGCTATTTTAAGAGCCTGCAAGTTTATTACTGATATGCCTGTTGATATATTGTTCCAAGGCTTTCATATATATATATATATATATATATATATATAAAATTCTCCAATCGTCTGTCAGTACGCTCTCTGAGGAAATTGTATATAAGGTTTTATGTTCAAAGATGATCAAATTTGGATTATACTAATAGAAGAATTCTATTTAGCTCAGATCGCAACGCCAATAATATTTTCAATCTTATGAAAACGAGCTTAAATATTTTGATTTTAATTGCTTGAAGATTTGACTGCGATGTGATTATAATAGAGGGAATCAGATATCAGCCAAATTGGAATGCTCTAGGTTCAATAAAACTCCCAGAATAAGACGTTTCGGCCTGAATTCATTTCGCCATCTTCAGTTATTGGGAATTATAAATAAATTATCGCACATGTGATTGTCAATAATAAAATTTATTTGCTTCATACAAAATTGCCCAAGATCAGAGATACATTTTTATCTGGTTGGTTTTGTATGAAGCAAATAAATTATTTTATTGACAAATCCTGGTTCAAATGTGCGCTTTGCATATGTTAATAACGAAGTTAATTCAGGCCGAAACGTTTTATTCTGGGAGTTTTATTGAACCTCAAGCATTCCAATTTGGCTGATATCTCCATCCCTCTATATTTTGATTTTATACATTTTATAAATTATCTTTAAGAGGAAAAAATGTTTATTTAAGTGAAAAAAATATCTCTTAAAAATAGAGAACCTTGAATGAATCAATCGATCATTTCTTATCTTAAATACACAGATTTATATAATAAATAAATTTTTATTAAAATTTAACAGGCTAGGTGAATTACATAAGGAAGACATTATGCATTCCTAAATAATAGATATTTATTTATAAATGCTTTTAACCTAAATAGAAACTTTCACCTTCTTAGAAGAAAGATAGAGATCTCGCCTCATGTACTTAAGTTCGATGAAATTTTTCTAAGGATAAATAAATGATTGCAATACATTCCTTAGGTCCTTGGACATGTTTGTGATCTCTTAGTATCGATGGTTCTATTTCGCAGGTGGCTATGTGGACCTGAGCGAGGTGTCCCCGCCTGTCTCAAATCCCGTCAATGCCTCATCAGGCGGAGATTTGGCGAGCAACGTTGTTTTTGAAACCATCAAGCAACGAGTCAAGGAAAATCCTGCGCTTGCCAAAAAAGTTAACGGTGTCTTCGTTTATAGAATCACTAACAAAGGAAAGGAATCAGCTGTTTGGAGTAAGTATCATTGCTTTCATTTAATCTCGCTAAAATATTTCCTTTTTTTTTTTATTAAATAAATTTTTTTTTCTTTAGCTTTGGATCTTAAATCAGCCACTGTTTATGAAGGAGAGCCAAAAGGCATAAAAGCAGACACAACTCTCGTCATGGAAGATCAGGATATGGTTGATTTGGTAACTAATCTTATTTTTCATCATCCCTTTTAATCATGCCTGCGTTTAGTGGTATTTTTTATGCCAATCTCGAATAAAGAATAATTCATTAAGGCTCCACAGAAGGCAAAGTTGTTCGCATCTTTTTGCCGATAAGGATCTCAAAAATTGAGCCAAAAACACAACTGTTACAAAAATTTGCCAAGAGATGTAGCTACATTTATAAAAGCATAAAAATACATAAATATAGGCTAATAGGTGATTTGATAATACCGGCTGTTAGACTAACCTGCCATCTTTTGCAAGAGTGCTGAACTTGATCAGTTTTCAGTAGAAATCTTAATAGTTCTGATTTTTAATAGGAGGTAGGTAGGGAGTTTCTTGAGGCTCAGAACCATTCAAATAAAATCAACTGTGAAAGCTTTAACTCCAAAATCAAATAACCCTTTTTAATTTTGTATTATATTTGAGCAAGTATAGGCGCAGATAACGAAACATAAATTCTCAATTCTTTTTTTTTTATTTAACTGCCTGCGCCTATACTTTATAAAATGTTGTTATTATTATTATGGGAGTTTTTAATTATAGACCACATTTTGTATTCATTATTTATTAAAAATATGAATACTCTACGTTTATTCTGCAGTCGTTTTCAAGCACTGTGCACTTGCTCCGTCTCAAGTGAACTAACCTCTAAGGAACCGTTACGTGCATTTTATATATAACGATATCAGCGCCATCTACACTCATTACCATGAAGCTAGACAAATGGTGGTAGTCGATAATTAAAAACCTTAATAATATTAATAATACAAACCAATACAAAAGCTATAATAAAAACAAAATTTTGTTATTTCCACTTAATAAAATTTCATCAAATAATTTTTTGTATTTTGCATTAAATAAAGAATTTTTTTTCATTTATTAATTTAAAAAATATAATTAGATGAATAATAACTTTTTATGTTTGTCCAGGTGACCGGCAAATTGAATCCTCAGGTGGCATTTATGAAAGGAAAATTGAAAATCACCGGCAACTTGATGCTCACACAAAAACTTCAAGCTATCTTGAAAGATCAAGCCAAATTATAATAAAAATAATAAATTTATCTTCATTCCATTTTCTTATGTATTAAATTTTCTTTTTAACTAAAAAAAAAAAAAAAAAATTTATAAATTTCTATTTTTAGAAAAATTGTAAAATATATCTTAAGATAGACATTGGATAGGTGGAGAAGAGGAACAAAGAGAAAAATTTTTTTTTTATTTTAATTTTTGTTATTTTATACTACTTTATTTTATTATAAATTTATAGAAAATAGTGGTTTGTTGTTGAACAAAAATAATAAAATTGATGCAATAATCATATGATATTGTTTTTATTCATTTAAGGCATTTTCCGGCATTTGAGGCCATTTAGACCCCGCTCCTATTTATTTCAATTGACTGGTATCCAATTCGATTGAAATAAAATTCTTCGCCTGGGACGTGTTGCGAACTCTCGGCCTTTGGCACCTGAAGGGATTGCTCTAGCTCTGAGCCATAGACCAAGGGCTTCTTAAAACTAGCCATAAAAAATAAGATGTACATTTCTTAACTTGTTATTTATATCTGTAAGAATGGATAAAATCTTTTACTTCTAGGGAAAGCACTGGCAAATCAAATGGAAACCTTAATTGGACGATGTTATGCATAATGGAACCAAGCGACGTTAACCTAAATCTGAGATAAAGGGCATTTCATTTGCACACTTGTAAACAAACCCAATAGCAATGACTTTTTTTCTTGTTTTTATACAAAAAAAGTGCAGAGAGTAATAATCGAAAAAGATATGTGGCTGTAGGCTTAATGATGATGGAGTCATGAAAAAACAAGACGAATGCAGCCAAATATTCTTTTATTTTAAATCTCGCCCTCACGGCTGACGTTTCGGCCCGAGGTCTAGGCCATCTTCAGAGCCGGCTGGCAATAATCAAAATATGTGGAAATTCGCAACAACAGCGATAACATTCATGCCCACCAAAACGTAGAGAAATTAAAATAAAAGAATATTTGTCTGCATTCGTCTTGTTTTTTTCATGACTCCATCATCGAGAGTAATAATGTTGTGATCTATATAAAGAGATAGATCTTCTTTTTCCCTACAAGATGGCGGACTTATCTCAATTTCATAATGGCGCTTGGTTCCTTTATACATAACACCGTTCAATAAATCTTCAATCAAAATGATTCCATTGCAAAGGCCCTAAGATGGTCATAGTTTTATATCAACTGCTTCATAAATAAAGGGGCGCACTTTGATAATTTCATTAAATATATTTGACTTAAAACATTGACTGAAAAAGAAATATTTTTGAAAATCATTTAACTGAATAAATCAAATTCAAATAGGCGAAAAAGGAACGTACTCCGGATGTGCCGGTATATACTCAGCATGCCCTACCACTGGACCACAGTACTGCAGTCGCCTATTTGAATTTGATAGATCTCTAATTTCAGTCTGTTTTTGTTTTTATCCAAAATCATTTAAAAAAAAAATTCTCTGAATTGTCAGTAATTTGATTGATGATTTAAAAAAATTTTAATTTTAAAAATGCGCCACCTTTTTGTAGACCAGGGGGTATAAATAAGTGAAATAATGTGTAAATATTTTTTTGAGCTTTTTGCTCAAGCGTTATGGCACTGCTGAAAATTGGATAAGAAAAATATTATTTAATATAAAAAAGATTTTTTAGTCGATGTTAGAGTTTTTCACCTGTGTGTGACTTAGCTGTATACTTATTTTTATTTCTTGCCATTTAAAAATGTGGAAAGAGCTCGTGATGAAGGAGGGGGTCGAGGACTGATTGAAATATTATTATAATGTATAACAGGGATGGACAGGACGCGATCCTTTTGGATTTAAATCCTATTCCATCCAGATTTATCGGATCTGGATAGAAATTCTTTTTATTTTGGGGAAGATCCAAATCGAAAGGGATGGGAGTGAGGGTGGATTTAAGGATTTGGATCTAAATCATTTTTGCTCTCATGTAGGATCGGATTCCTAATCCTTTTCGCCGAATCGTGGATTTTGGAAATCTTTTCAAGAATTGACAATCCCCCCCCCCCTTTAAAAACTTTTTATATATGGACCCTGTTATGCATTAGTGTGTCAAGAGCCCAAAAAATTAAAAATTGAGTTAAGCACGGAATATTGTTTCAAATGCTATAATTAATAATATTTTTTATGAAATATGTCCTAAAAAAAATTTATATTTAATGTTACTTGCACAATTGACAAAAAAAAATTATATATAATCCAATGAAAACAAAAAACTTTAATGTTAATTTTCTCAAATCTCGGTATCTGGCGCTTGACACACTAATGCATAACAGGGTCCATATATCTCTCATCCGAATGCCTAAAAATGTGCAAATTCGGCCGAAGAACTGAATTTTAATTATTAAAAACTGGATCAGATCGAAAGAGAAATCCTTTTTCTAAATCGGATCGGATTGTGAATCCTTTTGCAATAGCCGGAACGACCCGTCCGAACTGCCCGGATCTGTGAATCGAAGGATTTTGCCTATCCCTGATGTGTCACATGAGACTTGAAATCGAGCCCTCTAAGGCTTTAGAAGAGGAGATCACGTGATGTCTTTTGATGCCATCTTCATTTCAAAAAGCCAATGGTCCAGATTGTTTGAATTTTAGAAAAATAATTTTTTTTTAATTTACCTTATTAATCTTTTTCTTTCTGTACCTTAAGAAATCTTCACGAATTATTTCCCCATTAATCTATATTAAAATAAAAATTATTTTAGTATTTTTTATTTATTATATTTTTTTTTTTTTTGTTAAAATACAAAAAAAAATTTTCTTAAAAACACAACCAACATTTAGAGAGGATGTTATTCTCTATGAAATGATGATAAAAAATTCTCTCTTGGTCACATTTACACTCACAGACAGACAGACAGACAAACTCTCACCCACGCACGCGAATGAAGAGAAAATAGAAAAAAAAAAAAAAAGATTTAATCTCTTGCTTGTTTCTCTTTCTTGTTGGACGATGATCCTGATCTGGAACTGGAAATGATGGCTTCATATTTGGATTTCGATGAATACCAAAGGAGGAATGGAATCGCCAACGAAGGCAGAGTCATCACAGCGAACGCGCCCCAATCCAACTGAAAAGAATAAAACGGAATTATGCTAGCGGCGGGCTTCGCGCCTAGCCTGGGGACTTCGCCCCCTGGACCCCCCACCAGCTGTCTCGGGCCCGCCTGCGGCGGTCACTCGCCTTTTTTTCTCATCAATTATGAAAAGAAAATTATTATTACCATTCCAATCCAGTGCCTGCCTGCTTGTTTACATTCATAGAATACATAAATGCAAAGAATACATAAATATTTCTCTATACATTTTATATGGGAGAAATCGTAACTTTAGGAATTAATAACTCAAAAAGTTATAGGAGGAGAAGTTATAGGAATTAGGGACGAAAATAATTTTCCTGTAAGAAGATCCCCACTAAGTATAAAAATCGATAAATGGTCAAATCCCGAGACGATTAGATTTTGTAATTTCCCTAAAGAAAATCAAATTTGTTTAGTCAAATGGAACAATAATAAATTGAGGTGCAAGTTGTGGCTGTAGATCTTTAGTGAAGGAGGTAGCGGCAGCCAAGAAAAAATGCTCTGATGCTTTACCAATCAGCTGGATACGTTTCGGTACATTTATTATGTAGCATCTTGAGTCCAATAATTGGTGTAGATTTTGCTCAGAGTATGTACATAAGAGTATACTATTTAATAATATATTACCTGAGCAGAATGTACACCAATTAATGCACTGAAGATGGTACATAAATGCCTCGAAACGTCTCCAGCTGATTGGTTAAGCACTCCGGCTATTTTTTCTTGGCTGCCGCTGTCTCCATACATCCTTCATTACATTCAGGAACAATAATAATATTAAAACAATTTCCAAGGGTCTCTCTAGCCTGTAAAAATAAAGTAAGGGAGCGCACAAGTATTACGTAATGCAATTTGGGGGAGGGGGTCTCGTAAAACGTACCAGGGGGAAGGGGAGGGTTGAACAATGCGTTACGTAACTGGTATTTTAGCGACTTTCCGGTACTTTACGTAACATAATTGTGACTTTTAGATAAAAATGGCCACTTGAGCGTTAGGTAACGTCGAGGGGAGAGGGGGCCAGAAAAAATGTTACGGCGCGTTACATGGGGAGGGGGGGGTCAAAATTCTTCAAAAATTGCGTTACGTAATACTTGTACGCTCCTTAATACCAAAAAAACATATCTGGCATCTATGCTTCTTGTGCCGACTTCCAGCAAAGCCTATCTCTGGTTGTCGACATAAACAGGCGAAGGTCCGAAAGTATGAAAATATAACAAAAAATTCGATTTTGGATATTCCCCATAAACTTACTGAACTTGCATGGAAAAGTCATTTAATTTTTAAGTATCTGTATTTAATAACAACAATAATGCCGATCCCAATATAGATTATATGCTAGCCAATTTCAAGTATACTTGCAATGATGTTTTAAATATTAGAGAAATATCAGTGCATGATATTGAGGTGGCTATAAAAAATTTAAAACCGAAAAAGTCTCTTGGTCCTGATGGCATCCCATCATATATACTAAAAGGTTGCTCGGAAATTTTAATCGAGCCCTTGTACTATATTTTAAATTTATCTTTAAAATCTAAAAAATTTCCTGATGCTTGGAAAACGTCTAAGATTTCTCCTTGTTTTTAAGAAGGGAGACCGGAGGGTGGTTGATAATTATAGACCTATTGCTCTCCTGTCTCCCTTTGCGAAGATATTTGAGTCCATTTTATACAGATACATGATGCATCATGTCTTAAAATATATTTCCGAGTACCAGCATGGATTTGTCCCGAAAAGGTCTGTGATAACAAATCTTTGTTGCTATACTGAGTATCTGACTTCCTCATTGGATCAGGGCCATCAGATTGATTCGGTTTATATGGATGTTTCGAAGGCTTTTGATAAGGTCAATCATAAATTATTAATTCTTAAGCTCAAACATTACGGAATCTCTGAATCTTTATGTGACCTTTTATATTCTTATTTATATAAAAGAAAGCAATATGTAACATTTAAAAATGAAATATCGTCGGAATATGTTACCTATTCTGGGGTTCCTCAGGGGTCCAACCTCGGCCCTTTATTATTTATTATTTTTATAAATGATGTTTCTAATATTATAAAAAATTCAAATTTTTTACTTTATGCTGACGATTTAAAAATGTATACTGTAATTAATAATGTTTCTGACTGTGTCAATTTGCAGGATGATATAAATTCAGTTCATGAATGGTGTCTTGTAAATGATATGGCATTGAATACTGACAAATGTTCTATTATTACTTTTTCAAAAAAAAGAAAAAATAACAATATTGTCTATAATTATTATATTGAATCAAGTGAATTGTTAAGTAATCATTTTGTGAAGGATCTTGGTGTTACCTTTGATTCTGAATTAACTTTTAATATTCACACCCAGACTATTGTAAATAAAGCATATAAAATGCTTGGTTTTATAAAAAGAAATACCACACATTTTGTGGAAAAAAAGACAATATTAAGGTTGTATTATTCACTGGTCAGATCACAGCTTGAGTATGCGCCTGTGATATGGTTCCCATCAACAAATCTTCAAACCGATCTGATTGAAGGTGTTCAAAAAAATTTTTAAAGTATTTGTTTTTTAAGGAAGTTGGGCTCTCTGGTGCAATGGTTCCTTATAATGAACTATTAAATCTCTTTATTTAAAGAGCCTTCTTGAAAGAAGGAGGGATGTACTTATTAAGAATATTGAGGATCTTCTGGGAAATCGTTGGGACTGTTGCGATTTACTTGCCAAGGTGGGCTTCAGAGTCCCGGCGTTTTCCCTGAGGTCCAGTTCCTTGTTTTACCTAGAAAGAGCACGAACTAGGGTATTGGAAAAATCTCCTATATTTAGGATGTGCTCTGAATATGCCAGAAGAGAGTCCAGCCTCCTTCACAATTGAAATTGTAAACATTAAAATACTAAACTGTAAATTATTCTGTATTCCTGATCTCTCTGTAATTGGAGTTAACAACCTCTGTTGAGAGATTCTATTTCATTAAATTAAATTAAATTAAATTAAATTAAAGTATCTCTAACACTCTAGCACTTACCACATGAGGAGAAAATTTCTTGTCATAATCTTTGAAGGGGATGATGAGTCCCTCACCGGGTTCACTGGTGATCGAAACCTGGATCTGAAACAAATAAAACAAAATCAATTAGGGGATTGAATACTTGATGAAAATGTATTTAATTCCGGATGCTGTGCCGGCGTTCATTGGGGTCAACTATCCAGAGGTTCAGCCTGCTTAAAAATTATTATTATTGACAGAGATCTTGGTGGCTGTTATTCTTCTTTCTGAAGAAGCTGAATCTCGAATAGGAAGCCAATGACATTTAAATTAAAAAATTTCTTAATTCTTACTTCTTCAGAGTTCTCCGATGGTTGATATGAGATTTCTGCCGAGGTGAAGTTGAAATAACCGAATTTCCTTGGCCGAACCACAACGACATGAGAAACATTTGTGTTTGGAGCAATTCGACTCAAAACGGCATTCAATTGGCCACCAACGACGTTGAAGGAATCAGAATTGAAACTCGCGTCTGTCAATCGGACATTCAGGGCAGCCGACGAGCCGACGTTGTAAAGGGTGTACTGGAAACAAACAAACAACATATCATTTATTGATAGAAAAGTGAGCGAAGGGAATTCTTAGCACAAGAGGCGAGATCTCTATCTCTTAGCTACAATCCAGGGAATTCGAGGGATTTCTTTAAAAAAAAAACGCCTCCTCCACCAACCAGACTCTCTAGGATTAATTTCATATATATATATACAGGGATGGGCGTTAATCAGTTACATGTATTTGAAATACAAGATACCAAATACAATATTAATTGGTATCTTGTAACTCGTTACAGAATTGGCAAAGTAATTGGTATCTTGTATTTCGTTACATTTTTTAGTAATTGGTATCTGAAATTCGAGATACCAAATACTTTTTTTTTTTCATTTGCCGCAGTGTAAAAGTCTTGCAAAGGGAGCTGAAATCGTTTTAATTTATTTAATATTACTGTATGTAATCGTCGTGTGGGTTCTCTGCTCCGGATCTTAGTAAAAACCAGTAAAGAGAAGTCAATCAAACCGCCAAATTTTCACTCTTCGTTAAAAAACTTTTTTGCTTTCTTCTTTCAACCAGCTCTCAACGTTTGATCTGTGCTCTCAACGACTAAATCTTTGTTCTTCTGCCCCAGTTGAAAGATTGTTTTCATTTGCGGGTTTATTCATTCTCCATCAAGTTCCAGATTATCCGACAAAACTTTTGAAAACTTGGTTTTTTGAAACCTTTTCATATTTTTATAAATAAATTTTTTTTAGTGTCATGAATAATTTTATTGTTTTCGATTTTCCAAAGGTATTCTCCAATATAAGTTTAGCTGCCACTTTCCTAAACTAAATTTATTTAGGGTTCCAGATAGAGCCCTACACGGGGCGATTTTTTTTGGCCCGGACCGGTCCGTGTCCGTATTTTTTTTTTGACTTCCCGCCCGTAATTTTTTACCATTCTTCAGGCCCGCCCGGAATTTTTTCAAACCCGTTCATACCCGCCCGAGATTTAGTGCATGAATGAACGAATGTCTAGCAATTTTTAAATAAAATTTCATTTGCAAGCCCGTCCGCCCGAACCCGTTTATTTAGACTTGCTACCCTCCCGTATCCGCCCGTAATTTTTTCATGGCCACCAAAGCCCGCGGGCCGGGCGGGTAACGGGCCTACGGGCCAATCCGTACCCGTGCAGAGCTCTAGTTCCAGATTTACCCCTCCAAAAAGTATTTTAAAATCAAGGAAAAATTTGTTTGTAATTGGTATTTTCAATGTATTTGAAATACGTAATTGGTATTTTGCGTTACACAAACCCGTGAATAATTGGTATCTTGTATTTCGTTACAAAAATCTGAAGTAATTGGTATTTTGTATCTCGTTACTCAAAATCGAGTAACTTGCCCATCCCTGCCTATATATATATATATATAAACCAGTGTTTCTCAAACTAGTGTGTCGCGATAAAGCTTCAGTTGTGTCGCAGAAATATTCTGTAATAATTGTCTCCTAATAAATTGTAATTTAGATGTAAGTAGTGGTTGGGTATGTTGAATTAAAGGAGATATGGAAGCAGAGGCAGCCAAAAATAAAATAATTGGTTGAGCATTCAGAGATTTTTATTTTTGGCTGCCTCTGCTTCCATATCTCCTTTAAATTGTAATTTATTTTAAAAGAGAACGGCTAAAATCAGAGGAAGAATCAGAAGAGGAATTAAGAGTGAGCCAGGCATCGATATGTCCCCGAATAAAAAAAACTTTGTTCACTACATCAGTCCCACCCATTGCATTAAAAAATTAAATTATTATTTTGTTATGTACAGTGAGGGACAATATTAAGTTCCACCCATGCCTTTTCTACATGTGATTATTTCATTGTTTTTAAAGAAATATTATATATTTTCAAACCTAGAAAATTTCCAATAAAGATTTTTTATTTTCTTCTATAAAAACAATGAAATAATCAAAAGTAGAAAACGCATGGGTGGGACTTAATATTGTCCCTTACTGTACATATACAGATGATTAAACTTACTAAAACAAAAGCTGTGAGTGTTATTTATTAACGAGGCCAAACATCCCATGGCCTCCGGGAATCGAACCCAGAATCTCCAGCCTTTCCGGGGCATAGTCCATTGCACCAGGCCACCGAACCCTCGACCTGTAGCAATAAAACTCACTTCCCCTTATATGCAGTTAGTCGTGCAAGTCACTAACAAAGTGAAAAAGAAAAATTTTCCACTTGTGCGCCGCTTGTTAAGTAGAGGGGCAGACATCTGGGTCTGCTCTAACACACTACTGTGCTGCGCTAGTGACTTGCATATAAGGGGAAGTGAGTTTTATTGGTGCAGGTCGAGGCTGTGGCCTGGTGCAATGGACAGCACGCCTATGCCCCGGAAAGGCTGGAGATCCTGGGTTCGATTCCCGGGGCCATGGGATGTTTGGCCTCGCCAATAAAAAAACACTCACAGCTTTGTTAGATATATATCTATGACTTAGTTAAGTCCGAAAAGAATCGAGATGTTTTGAATACTAATATCTAATTCAAATATATAAATCTCGAAAATATTTAAAATTTTTCTTTGACCTCTATCGAGACCGAAACGATTAAAGAAAAGATTTTTGGCTGTTCTTACAAGGTACTTGACAGCCACAAGAACAATATTAATAAACCCTTTTTTCATTATGAAAGCCCACATTTTGATCGTGAGATTATCTAAAGCTCCCATGTTAAATTTTGACCGATACCTTTAATTTAAAGGTAATTGAAATGTCAAATATGAATACAAAAGAAAATAGATAATCTTATGGTTAAACCTCGACAAAACCGAACATCTCAAGAAATGTTTTAGAAAAGGGTGATTAAATCCATTTTTGAAGCCAGTCAATAAAAAAATAATCTCAATTTATTGATTCTCTTTAGTGTATTCAGTCCAAAAGTAATGACAAGTTGCATATGTTGCTGATTTTAATTATGTTGCAAGGAGATGTCCTTTTTATCTAGAAATTATTTGGTATTTTTGTAGGCCACATATGACCGAAATCGGACATCAAATGATCAAATAAAAAATCAGATCTGGCTTTTTTAAAGTTGACAAATGAATTTCAGGCATTATTTGGTTACCTTATGTTGGATATACGAGAATATTTCCATTTAATTAGAAAATATGGATCTTATGTCAATGAACTTTAAAACTTCAATTTTGTTTTAAATCTGATTCTCATGAATATAATTAATTCATTCTTAGTTAAAAAATGTATTAATAATATCTAATAAATGTTAATTTTATATTTACTGATATTAAATAGATTATCTGAAAATGGTAGTGAGTTAAAATAAAGTAATATTCTTACTTTAACGACAATATCCATATCCTCGACGAGATATCGATTTAAAATCTGTTTGGAAACGAGCAAACGTGCTCCGGATTCTTCATCCTCCTCTTCGGCGATGGTTAAAGCCACAAAAAGGGCAAACAATAAATTAAGAGCGTATCGCCACTTCATTCTAAAAAGGTCAAATAGTCTAATTATGAATTATGTGATTATATTATAAAAAAGAACATCGAAAATTAAAACTCACATAAATTAGGTCTGTTCAAACGAGAGCCAATGTGAAATGAGAAAGAGAGAGAAGAAATTCGTCTGTTGGCTGGTGACGTTGGCATCTGAAGTGAGCTGTTGGAAACTGACGTGAGCCAACGCGGCGTCAGAGAGGTGCAACCGGGAGATGGCACATTCGTATTCATATTATATGGTTCTTTTCAAACAGCGAATGAAAATAAATGAGACATTTCATTTAAAACATTTTTACATTTTACTTTTTCTTTTTTCTATTATTTTTAAGATGCTCTTTGAAATGTATATTCTCATTTTGTCATTGAAATCTTCTGAAGATCACTTTACTCCAGTGACGTAACAAGGGTATGAAGCGCCTGTGGCAAGTAGAGCCCTGCACGGGCCGATTTTTTTATTGCCCGTACCGGCCCGTGTCCGTATTTTTTTTTTTTTACTTCCCACCCGTACCCGGCCCGTAATTTTTTACCATTCTTCAGGCCCGCCCGGAATTCTTTCAAGCCCGCCCGAGATTTAGTGAATAAATAAACGAATGTCTAGCAATTTTTATTTTTGATTTTTTTTTTATATAGGTCAGTGCTCGCCCGATTTCAATTGAGGGCTCTAGTGGCAAGTGCAGGGGCAAGTGTCTAACTTGCGCCCCCCTTCCCTCCCCCCATAATTCAGTGTTTTCTAGCCTTTTTTTAGCCAAGTTCCTCTTTTTTAAAGTTATTGTGCTCCCTATCAGGCAGGTTAACAGTTAAGAATAAAAAAAAACGTGCAGGAGGTGGATTTGAACTCGCGAAGTTTGGTTACGTGAGAATGGAAAAAAATGAGGGCGAATTAACCACTTGAGCCGTACTTTAGTTATTTGATACAAGGAAAAATAAGCCATCTAAACATGAAATAAAAGAAGTTTTAAAAAATTTTTAATATTCCACATATGATATATCATTTTTCATTACTTTTTATGCGGATTAATAATTTATAATCAAAATATCAATAGCATTCATAGTTTTCAAATAATTCAATGGATAAACGTCAGATTGTTTATGCCTTGATGTAATTAAATCAAAAACTCTATCTAACAAATGATACATGTAATTAATTCTTGAATTCCCCCTGATTCCAGAGAACTAAAGCCCTTTTAATTATATGATCTAATTTAGGAGTTATTGGCGATTAAAGTTAAGTCTATTTTCGACCTTAATGACATCAACACTCAATTCTATATATTTTCGAAAAAGCTTATTTAGCATTGTCTGATCAAAACCAAATTTTTACCAGAGATTTATAATTAAAAAATGAGTTTTTTTCTAAAGTTTCATTGAGATTGGTAAAGAAATAAATAAAATATTCACTATTTTGTAAATTAAGTTTTAGAATTTGGGATCCCGGATTGGTAAAGAGAGCGCTCTGTGAACCGGGTCTAGGCTTGATCTGAGATCCCAAATTCTAAAACTAAATTTACAAAATAGTGAATATTTTATTTATTTCTTTACCAATCTCAATGAAACTTTAGAAAAAAACTCATTTTTTAATTATAAATCTCTGGTAAAAATTTGGTTTTGATCAGACAATGCTAAATAAGCTTTTTCGAAAATATATAGAATTGAGTGTTGATGTCATTAAGGTCGAAAATAGACTTAACTTTAATCGCCAATAACTCCTAAATTAGATCATATAATTAAAAGGGCTTTAGTTCTCTGGAATCAGGGGGAATTCAAGAATTAATTACATGTATCATTTGTTAGATAGAGTTTTTGATTTAATTACATCAAGGCATAAACAATCTGACGTTTGACCATTGAATTATTTGAAAACTATGAATGCTATTGATATTTTGATTATAAATTATTAATCCGCATAAAATGTAATGAAAAATGGTATATCATATGTGCAATATTAAAATTTTTTTAAAACTTCTTTTTATTTCATGTTTAGATGGCTTATTTTTCCTTGTATGAAATAATTAAAGTATGGCTCAAGTGGATAATTCACCATCAGATTTTTCCATTCTCACGTAACCAAACTTCGCGAGTTCAAATCCACCTCCTGCACGTTTTTTTTTATTCTTAACTGTTAACCTGCCTGATAGGGAGCACAATAAGTTTAAAAAGGAGGAACTTGGCTAAAAAAGGCTAGAAAACACTGAATTATGGGGGAGGGGCAGTGGCGTAGCGAGCTTAGCTCGCGCCCGGGGCAAAATACCATTTTGGCGCCCCCCCCATTCGAAAACCAAATAATATTATACAGGGGCGTATATAGAAATTTTTTTCAGAGGGGGCGAACTCCAAAACTTTCTTGCCTGCGGAAAATTTTTGCCCTGCTTAAATCATTTTACATTTTTTTTAGAAAAGCTAAATTTTGCGGAATTTTTTCCCCTTTCTGCGGAAAAAATTTTTTGCGGAACTTAATTTTTCCTTAAAAGCGGAAAATTTTTCCCCGTACATTAAAATTATTTTTTGTTTTGCGAACCATTTGGCGCCCCTTTGTGAGTTGCGCCCGGGCATGATGACCCCCTTGCCCCCCCGTCGCTACGCCACTGGGGAGGGGAAGGGGGCGCAAGTTAGACACTTGCCCCTGCACTTGCCACTAGAGCCCTCAATTGAAATCGGGCGAGCACTGACCTATATAAAAAAAAATCAAAAATAAAAATCGCGAGTTCAAATCCACCTCCTGCACTTTTTTTTTTATTCTTAACTGTTTTTTATACCTCATGTGGCCCCCGGGTTTGGCGTAGTAAGTAGCGTGCCTACCTCCTATACCAAACGTCGCGGGTTCGGACTCAGGCAGTCCGATGATTTTATTTAAGCCATTTGGATACCAGATGGCTTAAATAGAAATGCCTGGACCCCCAATAGATATTTTCTCTACAACGGTTATCGTCTAAAGTCTTAAATGGCCTGAGTTGCCGAAAAGACTGTGTGAATGAGTGTGTGAATGTGAGTGTGAATGAGAAAAAAGTGTGAATGTTTTTTATATATAAAAAAAAAAAATACCTCATGTGAGGGGGAGGGGGTGGGGGGGGCTGGCGCGGGCGCCAAAAATCACCAGGCACGGAGGCGGCAACCAACCGTCGTTCTTTTGTATTATGACAGCATGTTTCAAGCCCGTTTGAGTTAACCAGGATTTAACATATGATCGACATATGATAGAAATTCTAGTTAACAAGTGTAATAATTTGAATCCTTAAATCAATTAATTTTTCCTCTGTTGTTTTTTTTTATAGAAATCTATGCATTTTTTTTATTTAAAATGATAAACGTTAGGATTCACGGGCAAAGATAAATAAATAAATATATATTTTAATTTGAAGTAATTTGAGATTTGCTTTTAGGTTAAATAAAAAATCTGGAATTATAATAATAAGCAAGGGATGAGGATGAGTAAGGTCGAGAGGGGCAGGAGGGGGCTAGGAGTGGGAATGTTTCATTCAAACGCCGATCGAGGCGCTGTTGTCGTATTTTTATTGCAAACTTAATATAATTGTCGGAGGCCATTTCCCCTCTCCCCCGTAGTGCCTCACTAATTAAAATGTTGGTAAATAAAAACCGCGTACAGCTCACAACTAGGTAGGTCCCCTTTGTTTTCCGCCCCCAGCCCAGTTGCGCCCGTGGCGGGCGCCTGTTTTGCCACGCCCTCGTTACGGCCCTGTCGGTCCCATGATTAGATATTTTATATCTTGAATTCAAATGTACCGTTCTGACGGAAACTAAATATATGTTGACACAAAAAATCTCTGGTAAATTTTTGTTTTTTATCAGACAATGCTAAATAAGCTTTTTTCTATAATATAGAATAGATCGTTAGGCCCGGGTTAGGATTAACTTTGTTTATCGATGTTCCACACGCTGGTTTTTCAAAGCCACCTACCAGAATTTCCTCCGTTCAGAACGGACCGTTCTTGGTAGCTTTTGCAGTCAGGCCCCCAATTTTTTTTTTTGTTATTGACTTTATTATATAAATTTTTAATATACACACATGTACATTGTATCAATGGCACCCGGGGGACGTTCCACACGCTCATTGTTCGGGGTCACCAAACCCGAGCTTTCGCCACGCTTGACATTGCAAAACTGCAAACTGCAACTGTTGCTATTCCCCGTTGCCAGGCCCCCCAGCACTTTTTGATAATGATAATAATCATGTCTGTAAGCAAGGGGACCCCAAACCACCCCCCCCCAAAAAAAAATCCAGAGAAATTATAAATAAAGAGAAATATAGGGTTATAAATGACATTTTAAATAATGTTAAAAATTATAAAAAATATTTTATCTTTAAATTTATTCATTTGAAGGAGGGGGGGGGGGGGATTGCCTATAAATTCATCCGGAGCCCCCCAATCCCGATTTTCTGGCTAAGACCTTGAAAATAATAATAAATCCTTTTTCCCACTTGGTTAGTCAATCCCCGATATTGAATTAATAATTGCTTTATTTTTTCTTAAAAAGTCATATTTTTATTCTATATAACAAATGATATAATCAAGTAAATCATTTTGAGTCATCGTCGATCGATGATTCAGAATGACGCCAAAGCACTCTATCGGCACTTTTCACAACCATCACCGATATAAATAGAATTACGCATAATGCCTCATCTGCATTTAATCCATCTTTGAGCGCAATTAAAAATGGATTCGTTGCGTTACCTGGGCTGACTGTCAGGTGTTATCATTTCTCTCCCGGATAGCGACAACGACAACGGCGACGACGAAGAATAAGAAAAGGACATGACTGACACTGAACAAACTACGGGTGGTTGGCAAAGTGACGACGACGACGAGGCGAGCGATCATGGCGGTCACGAAGCGTCATTGCCTGAGTTACAGGGCGTGCTGAGTAAATGGACCAATTACATCCACGGCTGGCAGAGTCGATTCATCGTATTCAGGGATGGCACTTTATCTTATTATAAATCCGAACATGATACGGAATACGGCTGCCGAGGTGCCATCGGTGTCTCTAAAGCAACTGTCAAGGTAATCGACATCCTTAGCATCGTCGCGTTCCAGCTACCCTCCCTTCCCATGTCTAACATTTCAATCAGATTTACTCTTTTCAACTAACATAACTACCTCTTTTTGAGAAATAAATTGCCCTTTTTGACAAGCGAATTGCATTTATTAATTTTCTAATAAACTTGAAAATATTTTTGCAAATTAGCATAAGAGATGAAAATTGACAATTAGCAAAAGAAAAAGCGCATTAGTTCCTGACGATATTTTTAAATATGAATAAAATAATAGCAGCAAATCTTGAAAGGATAATCTCAGCGAAATTAAAAAATCTCAAAATTATTTTTATTTTTTTTACACTCCCAAGAGTTTTATCAAATGACTTAATGAATTTTAATTTATATTTAATCTAAATATATTATTATATAAGTAAATAATGTTAGTGAAGATAAATTAGAGGCTTGTACTCCGAAACGTTTTTTTATTTTTTTATTTTAATACTTGTCTCATCTTTCTATTTTGCTAATCACTTTTGTTATCAAACACTGTCAGGATAGAGTACTTGTAATTTATTTGAAATTAAATTTAAAGATAAATTTATCCAATTTATTTTTTAATTTCAAATTAAATGCCATTTTTAAATTAAACTTTTATTTCCATTTAAACTCTAACTTTTTGAAAAGTTTTATTAATTTATAGAATACTGCCAAGGATTGTGGCTATCACTGAATCTGTTCCTGAAAATTACGATGGAAACTATGCTAGTCCTGGCTTGTGACAAGGAATTTCTTTTTCTAGGCATCTAGTAGGCCTTGTTCGAATCACATTCGTTTGTTGGGCATAGGGGTAGGCGCACAACGGGTGACTTTTGTCACGCAACAGTTTCTGTCACTGTCACCTTTCAAAATCTGGCCTCCCCAACGAGTTGGTGACTGTCTAGGTGATTTTTTTTACAAATATATTTAATTCAGTTGTAAAATGGACTTCGATGAGATTGTGTGCAGTCTTTTAATAAATAATCGAAAAAAAAACAAAAGATTTTTGGATTCATCCAATTTGGAGTAATAGATTAATATCGGGAAAATTTTATACCTTACATGAAAAATTGAAAAATTATCCCGATAAATTTTTGAATTATTATAGAATGAGTGTAACAAGTTTCGATTATTTACTGAAACTTTTAAAACCAGTGATTACATTTCAAAATCCTAATATGCGCCGAGCTACCCGAAGAACGGCTAGCGATTACTTTAATACTTTCTCTCTATATATTTCATATATATATAGGGTAGTAGAAAGTAATACCAAACAACCTTCTTCCAACAAATAAAATTTTCTCTCAAATCCCCCAAGAAACTTCAGCTAAATAGATAGAATTATTTAATTTTACAATTTATAAATGGAATATATCAAAAGTTATTTATCTGGCATATCTTTTAAATAATCTTATTAATATCATTACCTTCCTACCCTGAATATTTGTAATCTACCCCAAATGATTTCGGAAAATCAAGCCTCGAATTTTGTTAATTTCTCCTTTGTAATATTATTCATTTTTGTAATATCTCTTTACAGTCATATGTTAGCATAATAATGCTTTGTTGTGAAATTTTTTTTATCGCTTGAGGATAATATTAAATTTCATTCTATATAATTTTACGTAGAAATAATTAATTTTCAAAATCTGTTTTTATTTAAATACATGGTGGAATAAGAGTTTAATGACAGTCAACGGGATTAAACCAAGAGAATAAACTTAACTAATTTTGTTGTCTAAAAATAGATTGGTTTGAGAACATATCACAAGCCCCCAGAGCTAGAGATCTCACCTCTTCTATACTAGGAGTCACAGGTTCGCTTCCTCTCCCAAGGGATCTAATTTATAGTGTCTCGGATCTCCAATCCATCCCGTCGTTTATCAATATTTATATTTTATTTCCCTTGACTAAAATCTATTTCTATTATTCAGAATAAAAGGAATTTGAGCATCGTTTATTAGGTCTCACAATCTTTTAACTTGTCAAGTATTTGGCTAAAAAAAAAAAAAATTGAGATTGTCAAAAATATATTTTTTTAGGCCTATAAAAAAAGATAAGTGCCAAGTTTCAATTTTATATCTTGTTTGGATTATGAGAGTTATCTTTAACACACAGAGATAGCATAGAGAGAGAGAAAATGTATTAATATTATTAATAGAAAAGAAATGTGAAATAGAAAAATGTTGATATTGATTAAGGGAGGGAGTGTCATTCACCTCTCAGGATAAAAAAAAAGAATCCAATAGCTATCCTTTCAATAGGGGTCTCTTTTGTTTAATCAATTTGAACAATAATCACATCAACAATGGACAGCCATTATTTAGATAATTAAAATATCCAATTATTTATAAATAAGAAATCAAATCTTAGTTTGAAGAAAAAAAAAGAAATTTAATTTTCTTTTGAAAATAAATATTAAACAAGAAGAGGCTCACAAATTATCAATTGACTATTTTAATTTCTACTCGCACATTTTAATGACTGACCTTATTAATTTCTGCGTCAAGTCAACCGTTTGAAAGTTCAAAAACTCACCCTTTACTTATAGCTGTTTCTAAGGGATCCATCAAATATTCTTAATGGAAAGGAATAATGATAAAAAAAATTGTATAGGTCTGTGCTTTATTTTTTATAATCGACTGAATTACTGCAGAAAAATCTTTTGTCAATTTTACTGTATCTGTTTTTTTTTTTTTTCCTGTGGGGTCGTCCACATATTACGTAACGCGTTAGGGGGAGGGGGGGGATCTGGCTAAAACGTTACTAATTGTGACATGGGGGCAGTGGCGTCATTTCAACTTTTTCATGGGGGGGGCAAACTTTTTTTCTTAACATTTATTTACAAATATGTACTCTAATTTGGCCAAAATATATTTTAATTTAATTAATTGTTTAATTTTGTACAGTTTATATACTCATAGATATATTTTGAAATATTTTATTAAGAATAATAAAAAATTTTAAAAAATCAGAGCCCTTGGGGGGTCAAATGCCCCCCCCCCCAAATGACGTCACTGCATGACATAACAATTCAAAGTTGAATTTATAAAATTTTTTGAGTTTGTAAAGATGGGGTGAGACTCGCATACTAAAAAAAAAGGCCAAATGAATTTCGCAAGAGGGAAAAATGAATGATTATTTGAGCCACGAGGGAAAATTTACAAAAATAAAATAAAAATAAAGGTTAGGGGGATTGTTTGTATGTGACTAACTGTGACAGAGGGAAGATCGTCAAAAAAGGCGTTGCGTAATATGTGGACGACCCCTGAGCTGGGCAAAGAATTTTTTTATATTTGAAAAATGTTTGTTAGATGTTGGGAATAACGTCACGATAGAAAATTGGTAATTTAACGTCGAATGCGTTGATTAAATCAAACATGACATGCATTTCATTTAAATGTAAGCACAAATCGGTTAAAAAAAAAAACATTTGTAAAGCCATTGGACGTCCATTAATTGATTATATTTTTCAATAAATTTCTAATTATGTATTTAAAAAACAGATAAAAAATTGACCAACGTAGATTATCAAAATTTTATAGTACGGCGTGCCATGGGTTTGCCACCACTGATGTTGAAATGTCCCTAAAATAATGAAAGTATAAGCAAAGTGAGCCATAGAAACAAGTTACATTTATCATTGATTGTTTGATTTTAAGTTGTTAAAGTCAATTAATCTCATATTTGACAAATCTCTTGTTTTTTTTTCTCTTTTGTTCTCGTGTAAAATTCTATTTTTCTTTGTCCATTTGTTTTATTTTTTTATTGTCCACTAAGGAATAAATGTATTAAAAGTGTTTGACATCCCCGAGTCTCCTCGAATTAGTAGGCTAAAGAGAGCCAGGTTTAATCTAATTTCAGTTGTTCAGGCCTCTAATATTCCTGTCTGTCATAGTCATTATTTTGACACTTTTGAGATGAGCCCATGTTGCAACAAGGGCCTCTAATTGCACATACCAGGGGACCAAAGCAAATAGCCAGCCAGAGATTGACTGATTGCATGAGTCAACCACAAATCGAGTTTGCCTTCCTACATTTACGTAGATGAACCTATTAACCTATTTTATTAAAAATGAAGATGAATTTAAAGAGTAGATTTGGTGGCTGTATCTGTCAAGGAGATGAATTTATTACAAACGATCTTTATTCAATTAGAAAAGAATGTTCTTATTTTTTTATGCCCAAATTTTTTTTCGCTGCTATTTTTGATCTTGGAAATATTTACCAATATTTTTACCTAATTTTTGAATTATTAGTAAATTAAAATAAATTAATATTAATGTCTAAAAATTATCATTTTTGTTCTCTGTGTGGTTTTATGAATGATTTAAGTAGTGTGATTGTTGTCTAAATAGGAATAATGAAATAAACAAACATTGTAATCAAATCTGAGAATTAAAATTTAATTAGTGAATTGACAAATTAATTTAATGATTATTTAAATTAATTATTTTTACTAGAAACTTATATTTAAAAAAAATTTGGTTTCAATTTTATTTAAAAAGAATGCTTAAAAGAAATCTGGTTTATAGCCGAGCATATCGGATTTAATTTTCTTTTCCTGGCTTCCCCATTTCACTTAAATGAAAACCATTTATATTAATTTCCATGTCCATTTTCAAACAATTCATTTTTTTTTTATTTTATCTGTCATCAATTAAAAACTCCCCTTCTCTCCTGAAAACCGGAAATTAAAATAGTCTCTTTTAAAGCGTGGACTATTTATTATTATTTTAAATAAGATACAGAAGACACCTGCTAGTTGGTGACTAATCCAATCAATTTGTTTATTTGCAGCCCCACGAACTCGACGAGTGCCGATTCGATGTTTCGGTCAATGACTGTGTCTGGTACCTGCGGACGGAGTCGCCTGAAGAGAAGCAGCAATGGCTCGACGTTCTCGAGGCCTACAAGGTAGCAACAGAGGGGGTGGGTTGGAACAGCCCACTTCAAGATTTGATCACAAACTCATAGAACGATTTACTAGTTTTGATATAATAGATTAAAAAAATATTTTCTTAGAAAAAAAAATCATTGCCTACCCCCAGACCTTTCATGCAATCCGACAAATTGAGGCATTAGCCTTTAAGTCATTAACCTGGCATTCGACATTGCGACAGTTCGTTAGGTTACCCAACTTTGTGTCCGTAATGGCATTACCAGAATTTATTCGGGAGGGAGGGAGGGGGGGGGGTGTAATATTTATAAGTTAGTTAAATAATTTGTATTATAGACTTATCATATTAACTCACCAGAAAGTTTCTGGTCAAGTGATGCAATTGAATTTTCACTTATTCAACAATTGATTATTCTATATTATGTAAAAAATTCATATAAAAAAATTGAATCGAATATATTTTTGATAAGGATTTTATGATAATAGCTATCAAAATAATAATTTCTTATCGACATTCATTTAATAAAATTTCGATTTTATTAAACGTGATGGACACTTATTAAAGAATAGAAAAAGGATAGCTTTTATATACCACAACATGGAGCGTACCCAGCGACGGGGCAGGCGGGCAGCCGTCCCCCCTCCCCCCCCCCCCTAGAAGCAAGAAAAAAAAAATTAAATGTTTATAAAGTGATGAAACGAAACAAAATGCGGTAGGGCGATGGCGACGGGGACTCGTTAGGACTCGAGGGTTTTTTTTGCCTTTAATTCGAAGGCTTTTCCCCTATATATAAAAAAAAGGCTTATGTCACAATCTGGACGACCATGATCTGCCCCCCCCCCTGGACGACCATGATTTGCCCCCCTCTAAATTTGATCCTGAGCACGCCCTTGTACCACAATGATTTCTTAGAATAATGGACAAAGTTGTTCGCTTTTTTATTTTTTTATATTTGAAATTCCTATCGGGATCCCCGTTTATTTTCCCCAAGTGCTTTCGTGTACGAAGACACACACCTCAAACCCAACCGGGATCCTGCCGCTAACTCCTCTGCTGCGTTCATTTTTTAATTAACGAGCTAATCCTTATTTCTGGTTCTTTTTATCCCATCTATTCTATGCTAAACTCCTTTGGAAGAATGCATCACTGAGAGGGAACCTTCTTTACGTCCCTTCCACAGGACGGGATGTCACAACAACTCCCTCTCTTCGTAGAGTTGCTAGGGGGCTCTTGTGGTGAAATCCAATATTCCAGTGCCTGTTTGAGAATAAATATTTTTATTTAATGGAAAAATCCCGCAAGCTCAGGATTTCGACACGGATTTGTAGACGCCGACACCCTAACCGACTTTCAAGCTAAATTCCACATGGCAATTTTTCCCATCTTCATTCTAAAAATCTAAAAAACGTCCTCCTTGATTAGCTTAGCTTCTTATGCTAGGAGCCCGGGGTTCGCTTCCCCTTTAAGCGAGAAAATTTTTTCAATTGAATTGGCTACTAATTAATTGAAATAAATAGGGACGGGGTCTAAATGGCCTCAAATGCCGAAAAAGACCTTAAACAAATAAAAACCTGACTATGATTGATACATCTCTACTAAATATTAATATATTTTTTTTATTTTTATTTATTGTAATTTACTTTTCAAGGAATTCGGAGAAAGGAAGGCCAGCCGTATTTTCAAGGGCCACTCACATCATTTTATTAGCAAATATTTAGGCCGACATAAAAATGTCGTGCCATCATCACAGGTACAAAAATATGTACGTATAAGATTGTGTTTTTATTTTTTCTCAATCATTAACTGAAAGTGAGAGTAGAGTCCCTCTTTTATTTTTTCGCTCCTCTAAAGGAAAATCATATTTTTTCTCTGATGATGGCCCGATGCAAACTCGATCATTCGTATTTACAAAAAGGGATGTTAAAAAATTACCCAATCAGGAAGGTTCAGGCATTCTAATATTAGGAAAGAAGCGCAGAAGTCTTGAGAAATAGGGGCTTAAACTCTGCTGAATTAAGACTTGATTGGCGGTGTTTACCCTCGCAAAGTGATTCATTCTCGACTCCCTCTCTCTGAAGTTTTGAAGTCTAACTTATGTAGACTGACCATATGGTCTTGTTACAAAACGGGACATTGTAATGTCAAAAACGGGACGGTGTCAAAATGAAGAGTTGAAAATTAGAAGGGGTCCAAAAAAATGGTCCATAGACACCTTCTAATTCTCAACTTTTCAAATATTATCTATTCATAAAAAAGTAAGAATAAAAAAGTTTTATTATATAAACATTATTTCTACAAACAATTATTCTGTAGTGACAGAACCGATTCAAAAATTTAGCGAATTTCAAAAGGGAAGTATTAAATTTACGTATTCCTTAGCATGAAGTCTCACTAGAAATAAATAAGATCCAGTTCAGTATTCTACAAAAACTATAGTTTATTACAAACGGAACATAATTGACATTTAGATTGAAACGAGGGTAAGGTTGAAAAAAAAAACGGTACTGTCCCGTTCAAAACGGTACGTATGGTCACCCTAAACATATGCAATTGTTTGGTAATTTTAGTTTTAAAAACAACATCAGTCTCGATTATATTTGAAAGCCCCATCACCCTATATTGTTCTATATCTCTGTGGAATCAATAATCTAGAGACACAGAATGCAAGGGAAGAAGTAGAAAATAACTTGGATTTTTTATTTTACTCTTTCCTAATTATCGAATTACTGGCTTAGATATATTACCAATGGAATAAAATTCACCTGAATAAATAATTTTTAAAAAAACAAAAAACAAATCAACAACTGAAAATTTGTTCAGTTAAATCAATTTATTAATTAAATGAACTTCAAATCTTTATTTATTTATTTATATTACAGGCTGAATCCGGCTACGGCAGTGATAACAACCTGAAACGGCATGGCAGTGCAGTTTCTTTGACGTCAAATACTCTATCTACAACTTCCGGTTCGAGTTTCAAAAAATGCAGAGGTGCAGTATCATCATTTATTCAAGTTTTTATTATTTTTCCCTCCAGAAAACCGCACGTGTGCCACCGCACACATCGCACACGCCTTAGGCTGACCCTGAATTTTGTTACGATTCTTCCTTCTAAGAGCTATGTGTGTAGGCTGGGAGCAAGAGAAAATAACAAGACTTGTGCTGACCATCGAGGGCATCCTTAGGACTGAGTGCCAAATAACCCAAGGGTGTAACTTGAATATGATTCTCTGCGGTGGAGTGTCTAGCACGTCTGGTCATTTCAATAGGGTTCGATTTCCGGACCCAGCAAGAGAATTTTTCCCAATTGGGTCTGCTACGAGGTTCCATCCTACGTGATCGTAGGGTTGAATTAAGAAGTAGCCCGCCTCCGATCTATAAAAATTGAGAGGAGCGGTGGTGCTGATCATACAACACCTCAATACTGACAAAGTGGCAACTAACTTGGTAGGCCTGCACCTATTTCTACGATGTTGAGTCAGAGTTTGTTTTTTTTTTTGTAATTTTCAACACTGAGGTCTGCTTATTCTTCCCTGATATTATTGCCAGCCTGCCCTGAGGATGATCTAGACCTGGGGCCGAAACTTCAGTCGCAATTATTAAATAAAATAAAATTGACTGAACAAGTCTTATTATTTCGTCTGAAACTAAAGAAAGAAAAGGTATGAAAGAAAAATGTAGCCAGGAAAATAAAAAAAATAATTTTCAGGCAACGTTTCAGGGTGTGTCTTAAAAGAAAACTAAAAGTAAATTTGTTTTTTATTTTTTGACTGCATTTATCCTTTCCCTCGTTTTCTATACTTCCATAATATGAAGAGGAAAGCAGCCAGGTAGGAAGCCTCTATTGGTATATCGAACTCCTTTAATACAAAACGTTTAGGCAAAATTTGTTGTGCCACCTTCAGTTGTATAAGAGTTTATTGTTAATATATCTGTCCATTTACAACAGCCTATGTATAAAACAATGCAAATATATTTGAAAATATGTGTCTTGTAGAGAAGCGAAATGTCCTTTCGAAATTCACTTCTCTATTATTTGCATTTGTATAAGGGTATTTTATGGCTGGTGGAATTTGTATCAGGAATGAAAGTACGAAGAAAATGCAGCCAGAATTTTTCTTTAAAAATATATTTCAACAGCTAGCTGACGTTTCGGCTTTGGTCAAAGCCATCCTCGGAGCTATAAACAATGAAACGAAACATTTCTTTTTACAATTATTGCTTAACAATCATTTTTAAAAAACTTTTTTCCTCCTAGAATGAAAATCATACCTGCTGTTGGTCTTCATATACATATATTTTGAATTGTATCCGGTATTAAAATTAATTTAGGATATAACATCAGGGAAAAAAGTTTTCTGTTCAAGATCAACTTTTTCCTTCTTCTATCACCAATACAATATATTTATTTTTTTGTGCCTAATGTGATAATTGACTCAGGGCAGTACAATTTCATCTAATGTATTTTTAGATTTGTAGTTAGTTTTTATACAAATGAATTTTAATCCCGGATTTATTAAACATGTTTCTTATTTTTTGCGCTAGGTGGCATAGCATAAAAACTAACTACAAATCTAAAAATACATTAGATGAAATTGTACTGCCCTGAGTCAATTATCACATTAGGCACAAAAAAATAAATATATTGTATTGGTGATAGAAGAAGGAAAAGTTGATCTTGAACAGAAAACTTTTTTCCCTGATGTTATATCCTAAATTAATTTTAATACCGGATACAATTCAAAATATATGTATATGAAGACCAACAGCAGGTATGATTTTCATTCTAGGAGGAAAAAGTTTTTTAAAAAATGATTGTTAAGCAATAATTGTAAAAAGAAATGTTTCGTTTCATTGTTTATAGCTCCGAGGATGGCTTTGACCAAAGCCGAAACGTCAGCTAGCTGTTGAAATATATTTTTAAAGAAAAAATTCTGGCTGCATTTTTCTTCGTACTTTCATTATTTGCATTGTTTTATACATAGTCTGTTGTAAATGGACAGACGTTTTAACAATCAACTCTTATACAACTGAAGATGGCACAATAAAATTTGCCGAATCGTTTTGTATTAAAGGAGTTCGATTTGCCAATAGAGGCTTCCTACCTGGCTGCTTTCCTCTTCATTTCAACCATTTCCTTCATTAATTAGAACTCTTAGCTTGCGTGAGTTTCACCAACTCATGATTTGTCATTAAGTTGTTTGATTTCCTTTTGATCTTCCATTGGTCAGGTTGTGAATTTACAAATTCGCTTATACATTTGCTTTCTCCCCACCCCCTCCCTGGTTAATCAGCGTCTGATAGCCGGGGTCTAAAGCAGTTTCTCCACCTTTAACTATGCCATTTGATACCAAAAGGAAATAATTATTCCCAATATTATTATTTAATTAAAATTCTTATTTTTTTTGTCTTTTTACGATTGAGCGATATAGGTTTTCCTATAATTTGATAAGCATAAAATATTCATTGTTTCTCTAAGTGATTATTCGAATGTTTTTTCTATTAAATATTAATAAATGCAGTATTTTTTTATTTAAAATATTCATTTTTTAAGTTATATTTAATGAAAGAACAATTTCGAAAATTGAAAGCAATGTCATGGCCTTCATTCCCCGGGTTGTTTTATCCACTAGTAAGAAATAACTTCGATAATAACAACAACAATATATACAATATAAAAAGACGTACTAAAAGGTGAAAAAAAAATTATCTGTCTTTTTAGTTTCCTCAATTTCTTCTAATATTTAAATTTTTTTATTCAGATTGACCCAATTTTTTTTTACAATGTCTATTTATAATATCCCTTTATTGATTATTCCCACTCTCTATTGTCATTCTATTGTTTATAAACAAACCAAAATAGAAAGATCCCACTTGTTTGATTGTTTATATTAAAAAAAAAAAACAGAAAAAATCAATAAGTTAATGTTTTATGCATAAGCAAGATGGTTATCTAATATTGATCAGGCTCATTTGCGTTTTTAAATAGCTTGGCTATCTAATCTCAAAAGAAGAAAGCTCTAGCCTCTCTCACCTCTTGGTGATGTTAATCAAAAATAATGAATGGCATTAACTAACCACTTGTCTAATTGAAAGCAATCTCTTTTTAGAAGAGTTGAATTAAAAAATTCTCCAATTAAATAAGCAACAATTTTTAACTATTGTTAGACTTTAAACGATACAAATTATTTACAAAGATAGAGCCTATATTAGGGAGTCCAGAGACATTTATTTATACCATTTGTTATCCAAATGATTTAAATAAATTCTTCGGACTGCCTGGGATCCGAACCGGTGGCCCTTGGCTTCCAGCCGTCTCGGCCACGAGGTGTTTGAGAATTTAGACATCTAGGCCTATTATAAACAATACCTTGACTATATATTATTATTAACGATACATGTGATTCAGCCACATTGAAAGCTCTTAATTATGGAGGGGGGCAACTTTTCTAATATCCATTGTATCATTTTATTAAATGCCACAGGGGTTGGCGTTTCTCGTATCTTCTCATAGATGGCATGAATTTTTCATTTTTTTATTTATATTGTTTTTTTATTTTTATTTCAAGTTTAGAATGGGGGGGGGGGCGGCTGCCCCTCTTGTCTCCCTCTGGATACGCCCATGCTTCCTATCATAAATTTCTGACAAAATTTTGTAAATCCCACTATAGTACAAAAGATAAAATTAAATAAAAAACCCCTTCAAAAAAAATCTACTACTTTACTTCCCTGTTTGAAATTCAACTAATTATACTTAAATAATAATAATAAATTATTTTTGTTCTTTTTTTTTGTTGCAGGTTTAAAAGAAAAATTAGCCGAAATGGAAACTTTCCGTGATATTCTATGTCAACAAATTGAAACACTCCAAAAATATTTCGACACATGTGCTGAACATGAAAACAATAAAAAAATCAACACAATTTCAGGTATTAAATGTTTAATTAAATTTCCTATAATTCTAATTTTTTCATTTCAAGGGTCCCCCCTTACAAAAAAAGCATCCAAACATTTAGATACAGGTCATTATTTTCAAATATGAGATTGTTGAAGTTGATTCTGAATGGGGTCATCAGCAGTACAAAAAAATGATTTGGGGGTCAATGTGTAAGAATTATTTTAAAATTTCAAAGAAGCAGCGAGTCGTAAGTCGCACGGGCCCTCTACCAAATCATTTTTTTGTACTGATGATGACCAGGCGTGAGGACGGTCGAAATATCTACTAATTAAAGATGATGTGAGAAGAATCCATCAAATGCTTGTTTTTATTCCCCAGCCCTTTTCTTTTATTTTAAACTATAAAAATAGCTGAGTAGTTTTCACTCGATATGTTGATTATATAGAGGGCTGAGAAACACAGTGGTGTAAATCAAATTTTTGAAAATGAGTTATTTCAATTTTCCAGATCATTGGCATGCCATCTCCCATTATATAGAGTAAACTAAAGAATATTTCAAAAATTAATAAATATATATATATAAATTCAATTGTTTTTTTGATTGTTCATCTAGATCACCCGGAGATCGGGAATGATTTGATGATCCCATCGGGGATTGACTTCAAAGGTGAGGCTATGACATTCCGGGCAACAACAGCCGGTGTTCTTGCCACACTCCAGCATTGTGTTGATCTCATGGGACAAAGAGAGGAGACCTGGAGACGTCGTGTTGATAGAGAAGTTGAAAGGCGACGACGCGCTGAGGAATTGCATCGAAATGCTCGTCAGCAACTGGCGCTTAGTCGACGAACTCATGCTGTTCATGGCAGCCCTGATTACGAGGTACACCAAAGTATTTCAATTCCTATAAAGAATTTTTTTATTTCTATTTGGTCCCTTTTTAAAATCTGGCAATAATTTCTTTTTATTTATTAAGCGCCTTCACGAGTCCACCATTGAATCTTTAGTCCTAAACTATTGAGGCATTTTAAAGTATTTTTTTATGCGGTTTTTTTAAAAATAATTTAAATTCGTAAACATTTTACATAATAGAATCCTTTTTCACTTTCTCTTACCTCTATATATATATATGTTAATATATATAGAGAGAAAGTATTGGATTCATGTCAAAAATTCAATGTCGAGATTTTGATGGATATACACTTTTTGAGGCCCCCTGAATCCAAAAAGTGGTTTTCGCGACATGCTCTGTCTGTGTGTGTGTGTCTGTCTGTCTGTGTTCAATTTTAAGCATGAAGGCATTGAGCTATGAGGCTGAAATTTTATATTTAAGTTAAACACTCCCAAGAGCATGAAAATAAACTTTTAATCAAAATTTATCAAAAAGTACTAGTACTTAACTTAACTGATGTACTTTTTCAGTTTTTTCGATTTTCTCAAAATTCACTCCAACGATTTTAATTAAAATTCAAAAATAAATTATTTTTTAGAAGCTCTTTCAAATGTATATTCTCGTTTTGCCCTCAAAATTGTTTGAAGCACGCTTTACTCTTGTGCCTCATAGGAAAGATAGGAGAAATAGTTGACATGGTAACAAAATATAAATATTTTCCCATATTTATAAATTTTACATCTTGAACCATCCTGCCATCATTTTCCTAACAGTTGGGCTTTTTGGCTAACTTTTAAGACCCCAAACGCCATCTTATCTTCAAAAACATGGGAACAGCCTCCTAAAGCCCCTTAAATAGCAATTTTAAATTAACTTTGGCCACATTTAGAGTCATATCCAGGGAAACAAAAAATCATGACCCAAGACTCGACAATTGACAAGTAGAAATAGAAAAAAATTGTTTTATTTCTTTGTCACTGCCTATTTGCAATCTCTCATTTTATCTTTTATCTAATGAATGAATAGAAGATATCGACTCTCAGCATTTCTTATCATGAATAGAAATGATTTTTTTTTTTTATTAAAATTTTGGTACCCAAAAGCTTCTTTTAATTTTCATCAAATATTTATATTAATATTAATTTATAATATACTAGCCACGCCGCCCGCCTTCGGGCCTAGCCTTTCCATAGTTGTATTCTGTGCTTTTCACCTCAGATTTTTTTGTCGACATAGATATATAGAGATTTAGTTTCCGCCGAAACATTAATTTTTTTTTTTTTTTTTTTAAACCCTCAAACTCTTTCACACTCACACACAAATTCACACAATTTTTTCGGCAACTCAGGCCATATAAGACTGACGATATCCGTTATTGATTAATATACATATTGGAGGTCCAGCCATTTGGTATCCAAATGGCTTAAATAAAATCATCGGAGTAATACTTGGTTTAGAGAATAGCTTATGTTATTACTTTACTTTTTAATACCCATTTGTTGCCCCGGGCTTGGTGTAGTAGGTAGCGTGTCTACCTCCTATACCAAACGTCGCGGGTTCGGACCCCAGGCAGTCCGATGATTTTATTTAAGCCATTTGGATACCTCGCTCCATTTGTTGATGTTAAATTTTAACGTCTGTTTTTAGAGACCTGTTTATCTATTAAAATTTATTTTTCTCTCTATCTCTAAATCTGTGCCTGAGCTCCTGACCCGTAGCTCAGAGAGAAGACACTAAAATCTCGCGCAGGCGTCCGGGTTTGCCTCCCATCCCAGGCGAGAAAAATTTATTTCATTTGATTTGACTACATATCATTTGAAATAAATATGAATGGCGTCTAAATAGCCTTAGATGCCGAAAAAGACCTTAAAAAAAAATCTGTGCCTATTGGAAAAATTCTAACTACCTATCAGAATTCAGTATAAAAAAATGTACCCGATCCACTAATCAGATTTCTTGTGAAGAAAACCTTGTCGACCAGTGTTATATGAAAATGATTTTCACGCTTATCTTTTCAAGTATCTATTAAACAAATGAAAAATATTTTTTTTAATCCCTTTTATTGTAAAACCTGTAATTTTCAGTTATTTTTTTTATATATATTTTGAAAGCCATTTAAAATGATATAATCAATTAACTTGGTTGTATTTCCGGAAATCCTGTCTCCCACTGATGGCTGATGTTTTTATTTAATACCTAGTAATAAATAGGCTCTGCTAGATCCCCTCCGTTCAAATAGTTTATTTCCAGCATATTAATTATAATGTTCTAATTTTTAAACAATGGATCCATTTGAACCTCGAAGCTAATGACAAACAGACATGGTATGTGTCACTAAATAATATAATATTTCCACATCCTTTAAAATAATATTTGTAATTCATTCGTTAAAAATTTCAATTTTTTCTTTTGAATTATTTATTTGTTGCCCAAAATTTTTGCGTGCTTTCCATAAAAAAAATTGAATTTCATTAAAGTGTTGTTTTGGTATTTCTATTGTTCTTGTCTTCACAAAGAATTCCTGAAGAGAAAGGAAAAATATTTTCTTTCTACTTTGTGGTCTTTAATTCAGGAGCAGATCCAGAGAACAATTTTTCGTTTTTTAACAAAATTTTCGATAATCAAATTAGTCTCGATGTGATAAAAATTACAAAAAAAGGGATCTAAATTTTACCATAAAATTTGATTTAATCAATTCATGTTTTACAAGGTCTTATTATATTTAAGAAAATATGCCAAAATTTTTTTTTTTTTTTAAACACTCACACTTTTTTCTCATTCACACTCACACTCACACACACATTCACACAGTCTTTTCGGCAACTCAGGCCATATAAGACTTTAACGATATCCGTTATTGATAATATACGCATATTAGGGGTCCAGGCATTCTTATTTAAGCCATTTGGTATCCAAATGGCTTAAATAAAATCATCGGACTGCCTGGGGTCCGAACCCGCGACGTTTGGTATATGAGGTTAGTACGCTAACCTCTACACCAAACCCCGAGGGCATATTAAAATATTGCAGGAATTCCTGACCTAAGCGTTTTTGTATTTTTCGGCCTGAGTGATATTTTTGACAATCACCAATCTTTCTTTTCTATAGATATTTTATATCATAAATTGTGGGAAAAGTTTCTAAAATGTTCATTCATCAAACATCATAAATTCTTATCTCTTTATATTTACCCTTTGACCTCCAAATAAATTTGTTTTTAATCATTCAGTATTTAAAATTATTACGATTCTAATTCTAATTTAACCTCAAATATTTTATATTAATGAAAGACAATCAGAATATTCTTAAAATGACATTGGTAAGAATTTATTTATTTTTTTTTTTAGATGAAATAATATCTAACCTTAATTTTTTGATTTTAATTTATTAGGAATCTCAGGAACTTAAATTAATTTACGATCAAGACATAGAAAATTTAAATTAAACCTATAAATAATGAATGATAAGGTATAAAGAAAGAAATTTTAAAAATTATTTGATATTAAAAGCATATTTTTCTCAGTACAATTCTCTTTTTTTAGGTTAAAGTTGTTGACTTTGTTTATAAATAATATTTAATATCCTTTGCTTCTTTTTTGTTATTGCTTTTCTTTGTGTATTTATTTATATTTAAAATATTTTAAATACACTAACGAAGCCAGAGGCTGTGTGAATGTAGCAGAGTGAAATTAGTAGGAGCAGCCGAAAAGAAAACTTCCCCTATATTAGGGACATAAAATAAAACATGTATACAAAATTGAACATAGGTAAATTGGAAGCCAGGTTCTAAAAAATTGAAAGCTTTCTTTTTGGCTGCTGCTGCTCCTTTAACTGTAGAATTTTAAATAAATATTGACTGATAGAGATTAAATCAGTTATCAACTAATCTATGATATATCAAATATCGAAGGTATTAAACGAGCGAGGCAGGCCCGACGTTTCGCTCTCATTTAGCACTATCGTCAGTGCCAAGCTATTGTTGACAAATCGATTCTCTTTTGGATATTTTGAGCATTATTACGCATAAGAGGAATAAGTTAGTTTAGTTATTCTAATGACCAAATTAGATGATATATATATATATAGACTGACCATATTGTCTTGTGACAAAAACGGGACGGTGTTATAAAATGAAGAGTTGAGAATTAGAAGGGGTCTCTCTACGCTTTTTACGTCTTTATGCATTATATATATATAAAGGTATAATGGCATACAAAAAATGGTTAATAGATCCCTCTAATTGTCAACTCTTCAAATATTATGTATTCATAAAAAAGAAAGATCATGACCAAGAAAAACATAGTCTTAAGAGAAATAAATGAGATGCGGTTGAGTTTTCTACAAAAACTATAATTTGTTAAAAACGGAACAAAATTAACATTTTTATTAAAACGACGGTACGGCCGGAAAATATGAAACAAAAAAACGGTACTGTCCCGTTCCAAACGGAACGTATAGTCACCCTATGTATATCAAGGACAGAGAGCGAATGAAATCGAATATTTCCCTATGATGCGAAAACGCAAAAAGAAAAAAACTGGAGAGAGTTCGTTGATATGCCGAAAAGATCCAAGCTACTCAGTAATAAGTAAGGTTTTATATTAAAAAAAAAAATACATTTAGAAATGATTGAAACTTTAATAAATTTACAATTTGCCTATAGTTTGTTAGATTCTTTCTGTCCAAATGGCTAAAACTTATCTATTATTTCAATTCGAGAAATATCTATTTCAAAACCAAAATCAATCAATTTTATCTATTACTATTAATAAATTAATCATTTTTTTTAGGAGGGTCCTCATAGCGCGTTGCCTGATGAGGAATTTTACGACGCAGTAGAAACGGGTCTGGACAAAATAGAAGAAGAAGCCGATCGACGGGAAAGGATACAAAAACATGTCCTCTTCAAACAACAGGTGGGTGATAATGAATTCTCAAGACTTTTTTAAAATCTTGAGTTAAGGAGATTCCATTGGAATGAATATTAAAGCTACATTTTAAATTTGTTTTTAGGAAACTGAGATCTCGAGTTCAAAGGCGAGTCAACATCCACTCTGGGCAGAAATCGAGCGAGTGGCGACAGAACAGCTTCATTATGCTCGTCTTGGCGTTGGCGAAGGTTCTGGTCCTGGAGGATGGCAGCTCTTTGCTGAGGATGGAGACATGAAGATGTATCGCCGAGAAGAAGAGGTCATTAAATTTTTCAATTTGCTCAACGCGCCCTGCGCACACTCGCAACTTTTTTCAAAATTATTATAAACTAACTCATTTGAAACGAAACTTTTAGTTTAGTCCAGTTAATTAACAATTGAAATATACATAAATAGCAGATTCATTCTTGGACTGTAGAAGGTGTTAATTCAATGAAGACAAAACAATTTTTCAAAAAATTATCTTGATTTATTTTTCAGAGTATTATGGCGAAGAGTGATGAAGATGGCAGTGTTGTTGCCGAAACAAGTCTAATTGCGCATGCTTGTCAGCCAAGCCATAATACTCTGAAAAATAAATCAAGATAATTTTTTGAAAAATTGTTTTGTTTTCATTGAATTAACACCTTCTACAGTCCAAGGATAAATCTACTAACTCATTGTTACCTAGAGCCACCACACATGAGCAAATGAATAGTTGGAAAAAGTTACAAATTGTCTATTTTGCGAGTGTCATATGCTGCCGAAGAAAATGAATCATAAGATAATGTAAAAGTTAGTTGCTTTTGAGTTCTTCCTGACTCAATGTTCTATGAAGGAATGGTAGGGCGTTAAATAGATAAGCAGCCAAATATATTTCCTTATAATCTGAGACGTTTCGGACAACTTATCTACTTCATCAGTCTTTGATTTTATAATGGAACATAAGTATATGTATATTATTAATATTTCTACTAAATCAAACAGCCGAAAAAGACAATAGTGCCGCCGGGTGTTGAACCACGGATCTCCCGATTTGTACTCAGCATGCTCTACCTCTAGATTCTAGCACCGCATTCGACTATTTGAATTCAAACAGATTGCTATAGCAAGCAGATCCATGGTTCGACTTCCGGCATCCCTATCTTTTTCCGCCTTTGTAAATATTAAATATATAGCGATGAAAAGTGGTCTAAGACTTTAAATTGGATATAGGAGAAGTAGATTACACTCAAATCAAATTCAATACATTCAATTTATTTGAATGTAAGAAGCCCCAAGCGAGAAGGTCACTCATTCTAATAGATATATTAGTCGTTAAATATATTGAATAGGGTAGAGGATGCAGCCAAATAATTGAGCCTCTATTTAGTAATTAACACTCTTTATTGAAACGTTTCGACTGGATCAACCCTACCATCTTATAATATATTATTATATGATTATAAGCCTGAACTTGTTAGTATCACTTGTTGGTATTTTTAAGAATTATTATATTCGTTGGACATAAAAATGCAAATAACTTGTATTAACAAATGACAACTTTATTTTTTTATATAAGGTTTAAATATGCTCTTTGAAGGCTGAAGATAGCAGGGTTAATCCCAACCGAAACGTTCCAATAAAGAATGTTTATTACCAAATAGAGGCTCAATTATTTGGCTGCATTCTCTTCCCTATTCAACATATCAGCTACAGCCACGTTTATACTATTTAAGTCGTTAAATATATGTTGTATAATTGGCAATGACAATCAAAAATTCACCTCTCCACCTTGTATTTTAACAATTAATTGTACTGATGAAGGTCGTGATTAGCGACCGAAACGTCGATAATTAATAATTAAATAAAAGTTTTTATTTAATTTATAAGAAAGAAAAAATACTTTTTAGAAATCTTACTATGAATGACATTTGTTAATAGACATTTTAAAATTTAATAAATGATTGTCTGTCGATGATTGATGTAAATAAATAAATAAATTTAAAATATTTTCATGTGTATATATTTTCATGTCATAGGTGAACGGGATGGTTGTAGACCCTCTGAAGGCATGTCATGTAGTCAAAGGAGTAACTGGCCGCGAGGTGTGCCATTATTTCTTCTCTCCTGAAGTCCGACATGAATGGGAAAGTGAGTTACTCGTTTTCACATCTCTCTGGCTTGCCCTAATTGCTAAAACGATTGCTTTCTTTTCTTTCTTTTTTTCCAGCCACTCTCGAACAAATGACGATCGTTGAGACAATCGCCGATGACACGCTGGTCTTTTTGCAAGTGCACAAACGCATCTGGCCTGCATCTCAACGAGACGCCCTTTTCTGGTCACATATGCGCAGAGTTGAAGATGCAAATGATAAAGATGGACACGATTTGTGGATGGTCGCCAATCAGAGCACAGAACATCCCGAATTCCCGGTTTGTCTTACATTTAATCCTAACAACATTTGCTCTGACATCTTATATCTTCCCACACTGGCGTTTTTATCGTTAAAACTCATAACTCATAACAATAACCTTTTCTATTCATTTTAAACAACTTTTGAATGAAAAAATAATTTTATCCCCTTTCTGAAAAAATGCTCTCATGGAACTAAACTTCTGTTGGGCTAATTTAGATTCCTTGCGTCCAACTCAGGCGTTAATAAGTATCCTTATTTTGATGTTATACTGTAAGAATTGAGATTTAATAATCTAAACTTTTTCTCTTTTTCTTTTCAGGCAAACACCGGAAAATGCGTTCGTGTCTTTCTGACAGTGTGTCTTGTTTGTCAAACAATTGTTGATCCACCTAAAGATGGAACCTCTCTCACTCGGGATGATATTACTTGCAAAATCACCTATTGTTCCGTTGGTAAGCAATCGCTCTGCGATAATATTTTCCCAAACCCTCAAGCCATTTTCTCCTATACTCATAACCTACCTGAATTTCCACCCTTGGTTCATTTCTAAATCTGTAGCGAAATGAGATTAGGCCAATATAATAATGGCTAGTTCGAAGGTTTTCCAGATCTATTTCATTTGAATAAGATATTAATATTCAATAAATATATCGATTCGGACTTGACTAGGCTTAGGAATATTTAACAAAGGATTTAGCAATCGAGGGCCACTATGGCATTGAATATGGCCGACGACAGCCTGAGATGGTTTTATTTCTCCGAACTTGTATTAATATTTGATTTTGATTTTTGTTATCTATATATACAGTATATACCGGTATAATATGGTATATACACAAGTATTTGCGTCTGTCTGTCACGCTCTATTTCCCGTTGGATTTTGTCAAAAGTGGACAGAAAAAGGTTACCGGCGGGCCCGAACCAGATGAGTCTGCCTATAGGGAATATCCAGACGAGATGGCAAAAAACTTTCCCCTATGCCTACTAAAAAAACTTTTTTCTTCAAATTTTCTGATCTATAGATTTGTAATTTCTAAATATATTTTTCAAATATAAAACATTGCTCTATAAAACTTATCAATTATTTATAAGGAATACCCGGAGAATAATTCCCCAGCCTTAATGCACCTCTCTCACATCAATTTATTTTGCAAATATTTCGACACGCATCTTGTTCCTACAAAATATGCTTTGGGCCCATGTCAAAATTGTTCTTTCTTCTGATTTTATTTATCTCCGGATATTCCTTATGTATTTCGTCCAGCGATAGTAACATGATTTATACATTTCTTTTAGTAAATCCCGGCGGCTGGGCTCCAGCTTCAGTACTTCGGGCTGTATATAAACGTGAATACCCCAAGTTCCTGAAACGTTTCACCGCCTACGTCATTGACAGATGTAAAAACAAACCGATACAATTTTAATTGGAGTCAAAGAAAAGAATTTTCTTGTTTTTATGTTCAACTTCTTTGTGCTTTTCACCCACGAGGGACACACACACAGTACAGGGTTCGGGTAAATATATAACAAAACAAAAAGAGTCATTTCCATTTTAAGATAAAAAAAAAAAAAATAATAGACTGGACTTGTAAATTATAAATAATTAAGAGAGAAAGTGCGAAAGAGTGTGAGATTGATATGCGTGTGATTAATATTTTTTTTTTTTCTTTTATTTTTTTACATCCAGCACAAAATTTTTAATCTTTTTTTTGCAATGGTATCTTATAAATAAATCAAGGACAAGGAATTATGATAAATCATTTAATGTGATATCTAAAATATATAGTAGTGAATATTTATTCTTTACTCAAATAAAATAACCATTAATTTAATTTTTAAATCTAATCATAGAGTCATAATAATATTACTTAAGAAAAAGAAATGAACAAAGACAAAAATTGAGATTTTATTTTTAAATTTTTCCAAACTTTCAACTTTCATTACGTAATTAAATTAATTTTTCAATAAATCCTACCCTGAAATGGATAAGGCATATTTTTGACTCGAACAAAAATAGAAAAAAAATAAGAGCATATCATTTATTGTTTAAATATAAAATGGAAATTGTCAATCGTAAAAAAAAACTCCTCTCCTGATGGATGTTCATCTTTAAATTATATTCTAAATCGCCTCCAAGGACTCTCTTTTATGTATATATATGAATATACATATATAATGAAAAGATTTATTTTTATTAATAACAATACACTTTTCGTTTCGGTTAGTCATTGCTTGCCTCCTTCAGAGGCCTATAAATATGAGGGTAGGTCAATAAATAAGTCGCAAACGTCAATTTCCCTGATAGCATTTATAAATTACGCATTTTGTGGCAGCAGATAGTATCATTCGTAAGCTTGTCGTAGAGGCTGCGTCATATCTCTCCGGCATGCGGTCATGCAGTCGCAGACAGTGTAAGATGAGAGGTCTGTTGCTATGTAGTAATATTTAAAACAACGCTTTTACAAATATATTAAAAAGGGTAAAATAATTTTGTATAAGTTCATTAAAATTTTGAAGGAGATATGGAAGCAGAGTCAGCCAAAAAAGAAAATTTTCTGAATGCTTTACCAATCAGCCGGAGACGTTTCGGTATGTTTATTACAAACCATTCTCAGTCCATTAATTGGAGTATATAAGCTCAGAGTTAGTCAAGTTATATGATATACATTATTGTTAAATAGAATACTATTTGTGTATATATATATATATAATGAAATCCAGGCTACAATGGTTGCTCGGATTTCATTATATATATACACAAATAGTATTCTATTTAACAATAATGTATATCATATAACTTGACTAACTCTGAGCTTATATACTCCAATTAATGGACTGAGAATGGTTTGTAATAAACAACCGAAACGTCTCCGGCTGATTGGTAAAGCATTCAGAAAATTTTCTTTTTTGGCTGACTCTGCTTCCATATCTCTTTCAATCGACATTCAAAACCACAACCTATAATGAACTTATACAAAATTATTTTACCCTTTTTAATTTTATTATATTTGTAAAAGCGTTGTTTTTAAATTTTTTAAAAATATTACTACATAGCAACAGACCCGCGTCTGCCACTGCATGACCGCATGCCGGAGAGATATGACGCAGCCTCTACGACAAACTTAAGTGTGCTGGCACAAAATGCGGCCTTAATTTACAAATGGATCAGGGAAACTGACGTTTGTGACTTATTTATTGACTTACCCTCGTAAAAATAAATTAAAACAGCAAAATGAATGAAATATTAAGATTTTCACGTTTACAAATATTATCATCCATTCAAAGTATGTTCCCCTGCTGTTTTAATTTTTTTTTATTAAAACGTCTCTCGAAGGCAAGCCTGTACTAAAAGTTGGATGGCAAAATTGTATTGTTATTAATAAAAATAAGAAGGCGTCTTACACGCCCTTTCATTATTATTACCTGTTTATAATATTATTTATAAACAATAGTGTTCGAAACGTTCCGTTTCGCATTTGACATGTACATTGCTCTTCTCTGCCTTGAAACCTTTTTGTTAAACTCCAAACAGCAACTTGCTTCCTATACATATATAGATACTCAACAGTAATATCTCATCTAGTCCAATAAAAATACTTACTACTTGAAAAACAAAAAACTAAAAGATTTTTCTTAAAAATTTTAAACTGGGAATAACAGAAAAAAAATTTGTTTCTACCTAATAATCGAACCTTAATTTTTCGATTAGTCCGGCAAATCAGCGTAACCGATAACCAGACTAGTCGAGGGTATTCGGTTTTATATTAAGAAATGAGTCATTGGCTTAGGAGTGTCTCGTGAGATTGATGGCTAAGAAAGAAGAAAAAATAGTGGCGCTTGAGAAAAAACAATTTCTCTATTATTTAAAAATCTATCGCAAAAGGAGCAATTAATTTCTTATATGAACTTGGACTAAATTAAAACTAAAATATTTTTTTTTTTCATTTTCTTGTAAACATTTTGCAATTTGTCGGCATTCCTGCAAACATACAATCAAATGAAGCCTAAGGGAATTGACACATTTTCAAAAAATAAAACTTTTAAATATTGGTATTTTTAGCTTGTATGCTATTCGACTATCCCTCACTAACTATATCCATATACCAAAAAAATCAACTGCTATCAATGATAAAGATCTCTTTGATAGACTGCACTTTCTCAGCACGACTTGTGGAGTTATTATTATAACTCTGCTGTGTTCGAATTATAAGAATAAGTTTTTATAAGAAAGAAAAAGACATGATGATTAGCATGCGGGGTAAAGATATTCAGTTCATTGAATGCTCCAAAAATGATGACCAGAATATCCTGGTCTTTGATTGGGGAAAAGAGAAATCGTTTTCTTTTCTTTTATATTCACCTATTAAATTAAATATAGTAATTACAGTCTCACTCCCGGACTTATTAGACCACTATCTAGAATTAAAAATAATCTTAACTCTCTTAAACAAGCTTTTTAAAAGAAAAAAAAACTTCTTTATAGTCTTCTTTTATTTATAAGATCCCATTGTTTTTATTCAAGCAATCACTCATATTTATTTTAATTTATAAAAAAAATATTTGTATATACACGAAAATTTTAATATATATATACTCTAGTTTTTTGCTAAATGTTAAGTTTCTCTCCCTTTTTTCGTATTTAAATATACGAGTATAAATAGTTATTCTTGCCATTATTGATTGATTCTTTCCAATAATTTCTTTTTGTAAATATATATATATATATATACATACAACTATATATTTTCGATAATTTTGTTTTATATATTATTTTTTTCTTAAATATTATTATTATATATAAATCCATCTTCTAATTATCTTTGTTGAATAATAATATTATATTCAATTATTTTTTTATATAAAAAAAATAGTTTTTCAAAAAAAATAAGTAAAAAGAAGAAGGATATATCGGTATATATATCTCTATATATATATATATATTGATGATTGAATATATATTGTATTTTGTAATATTTATTATGATTATATACTGGAATAATAAAAAAAAAATCTTTGAATTAATTCGACTCTTTATATACGTTTAATAATTAAGTTTGGAATATTTTTTAACTGAGATTTTGTGAAAATTGATAAATTCTTTATCCCAGTGGTTTCCAAACTTTCTACTTTCTTTTACCTATATATGTATAGAGAAAGTATTTTTTTTCCTGCATCCTCCTTTTTCTAAAAAAAAAAAATATTTTTCAAATGTTCCAATCTTTAAAATACTATCGAATTTGAAAAATAGTTTCAATATATTACAAAATAATACTTATTACTTTAACCAGATATAGGTGTATATATATAAATACATTACGAAATCTTAAATTATTTGATTTGAATGTTTCTTGTTTCATTTGAAGGTGCCCCCCCCCCCTCCTGCCCCCATAGGTTTGGAAACCACTGCTTTAAACCATTTTTAAATGATTCAATAAATAAATCCTCTTCGCTTAATATTTTTTTAATTTAATTCCTCTTTAACCATATCCTATTTCTTATTTATATTAAGATATCATAATTTAAATAATATTGAGTAAACATTTATACATTTTTCTCTCATATTGAGCATAAGCACAAAACCCATCCCAAAATAAATATACAGTATATCAAGATATCCTATTTAACTTGAAACATGAAAATTATTTAAATTTTTTTATTGGCCTAATTTTTAAAAAACTTGTCAGTCAGGTTAGTTAATTCAATTGTAGTAAAATAAAATTTGAATTTTGGCGCATGCCGAGACGTGCGCGCGCTCTCGCGGGAGAAAGTCGAAGCCCGGCTGACAGTGGCGAGCGATGCCCACTAACACATGCACATCGCCATCGCGGAACGCACACCGACGAGGGACGAGGAGTGGGAGACAAAGAGCGGAGCGAACGTCGCTTTTGGACACGATTAGATAAAATTCCTGTGTTCTAAAACCATCAACAAAATAGAATCACTTGTGAATTGGTACATCTGAGATTTGCAGCTTCTGTGTGATCGGCTTGTTTATCGGAGGTCAAGACCCACTCAACAAATCACAAAAATGACTCGTAAGTTAATTTAAAACCCACGAAAAATTCATTCCTAAATCGACATCCATTTTTCTTTCTAGAATCATCAACACACAAAACCAATTTAATGACCCATTTTTTCCTTTATTTAGTTTTTTTATTTTTTTTTTTTCAACTAAAATTTTTTTTTATTTAAAAAAAAGAAAAAAAAAACTGTAAATAACAAAATTTTTAATAAGATTTTCATCTCTCTTTCTTTCCCATTTTAACCTTAAAATCGATAAAAGGCGAATCTGAGCAATCAAATCTTTTATGTATTCTTTGCATGTGCAGATTATTGAAATTAATTTTATATTCCTTGGAATCTCTTATTAATAAAACAGAAACAATTTGAGGTTAGTTAAAAATTTCTTGGTTTTTGCATTTACGTTTCAATTTCTAAATTCCCCATAATAAAAAAAAATTATGTATTTGTTTGTTACAGATAATTTTCTTTTAATTAATTAGACCAAACTAAACGATAATCTAATTAAATGTTAAAATAACACGTGATTAAAATTAAAACATGAACATTTTCACTTTATTAATTGTTTTATCATTTTTCTTTTTCCATCTCTCTCAGACCTCTTAAATACACATATACACATGTTAATAACAATTTTAAGATTTTGCATAGTGGCGAAATTGCGATCTGATCACCTCTCATTGTGATTTACTCACAAAAAAAAAATTGGCAAATGTAATTTATTTCAATAAATGCAGGCCATCATTAAACAAATTATCCATTCATTCATTTGAGTACATTTTTTAGGAGGAGGTGGGTGGATAATTTACAACTCAACTATAAAACATGGTCGAAAAATAGTGGTGGAAGATTCTCACAAGCTAGGGCTTAATTCCTGAAGGTAATCCGTCCCTAAAATTAAATCGTAACCTTTTAGGCTTTGATTTAAACGGCCAAATAGTGAAACTTTCACAAAATAAATAAGGATAACAAGGCTAAATGATAAAAACTTCAAATATTCATAATTAATAAGCAAACGGTAATGGGAAATAATTATTTTACCTAGGATTTTAAATCTAATATACGGTACAGTTAACGAAAAAGAACTGTTTAATCTCTCGAAACAACTAAATATTTTATGAAATTCAACATGTTCACAGATGCTGGAAGGCTCTTTAGTTGGACACTATCAAAAAAAAAAACAAATGCATAAACCCAAGAACTCATTAATTTTCCACAAATTCTTTTTTCTCCGCTTCGGCGCTTCAAAATTTTTGTTTCTACGTCTATCTAATAATGTGTATATATATATATGTACAAATATAAGGTTGATAAGTTTATCATTTAATAAATCATTTTGAGAAGAATTACGAAAATAAAGAAAATAAATGGATCACTATCTGTGATAATGATAATAAAGAGTATCAAAGAACAAATAAATACATTTACAACCACACTGTCTATATTTACAAATTTCTTTTAATAACAAAAGCTACTTATTTTTAAATTAATGTTGAAAATCGTTCACAAGTGATGGCTCTCACTTTATTTTGGTGTATAAACAACATCGAGAGTGTATCCTTGTGAACAGCTTTCTCCTTTGCAGCAGTGATTTAACATTTCACAATCATTTGATTCAAATGCCTTCATCAAAAATATGAAATTAGAAAACAAATTTATCAAAAATATTTGTATATATATATATATAAACCATCCATCAATGGAGGATATACAGGGTGCGCGGTCAAAATCCGGATAAACAAATGTTTTATGGAAAAAGTTGTTTATTAGAGTCAATATTAAAGATACTAAAAAATGCTTTCATATCCCACTTAGGGACCCTCTGGGCTTGGTGTAGGGGTTAGTGTGCTAACCTCGTATACCAAAAGTCGCGGGTTCTGACCCCAGGCAATCCGATGATTTTATTTAAGCCATTTGGATACCAAAAGGCTTAAATAAGAATGCCTGGACCCCCAATATGTATATTAATCAATAACAGATATCGTAAAAGTCTTATATGGCCAAAGTTGCCGAAAAGACTTTGTGAGTGTGAGTGAGAAAAAAGTGTGAGTGTTTTAACAAGAAAAAAAAAATATCCCATTTAGAGGATCCTATTTGAGATTCAATAAAGCCGCCCTTCGCCTCCATCACCCCCTCAATCCACGGTCTAAAGCGCGAGCATGCCGTCTTTAAATATTCTCGGTCCATGGTCAAAGATAGGATTGAAGAAATGGTTGCCATGGTAACAAAATATACCCATATTTTCCCATACTAATAAATTTTACATCTTGAATTCTAATATATCGGCGGAAACTAAATCAGAACACAACTTTCGATTACCGAAGTTAAGAGAAAGCTGTGTGCTGTGCGACCAGTCACACCAGATTTTTAAATTATAAACCACAAAGAAGTTTTCAAATATTTTTTATTTCGGTTATTGGTTGGCTCCACTCTCGGCTCTTGCTCTTGTATTCCTTCTACTTCTGATCTTCTTCCTTTTCCTCTAGTTTGACTTCTGGATCTTCAATATTCCAATACACTTAAAAATTCCATATATATTCTCAAGCGAGCACTTTGGAATATAGAATCTCACCTCAATAGCCCCAGGCAACTCTACCAGGAGAGGGAGTTGCTGTGACATCCCGTCCTGTGGAAGGGACGTAAAGAAGGGGGTTCCCTCTCAGTGATGCATTCTTCGAAAGGAGTCGGTGCTGAGTGAGTCCCTCCTCAAACTAGGACGTCCTAGCATAGAAGAGGTTGGATAAAAGGATCCAGAAATAAGGATTAGATCACACTAGCTAGAAATGAACGCAGGAGGAAGAGTTAGAGATAGGAAATAATGTTACTTCCCAAGGTGCCGGTAGATAGCTACGGCCAGAAGCCGTTTGGGTTTGAGGTGTGTGTCTTCGTGCACGAAAGCACCTCGGGTAAATAAACGGGGATCCCGAAATTCAAATTTCAAATCCCATAGATCAATTTTCGTTCTCCAGAATGATTTTTTTGTCTTCATTCCTTCTTTATCCTATCTTCTTATTGTCTCTTATTTCCACTTTTAATTTCAACATTTTCCTTACTTCCTTCTCTCTTCGCCCCGTCTGACTCTCCTCTCCTTGACATTTTTGATATTATTTGACATAGCTGACATTCTTGATCCCCTTTGACTCTTTCACAAAATTGAATTTCTACTAAAGTTGAAAGAATTGATTGACTTTTTTTTAGAATGATGAGATGCACGCCCCTCCCCCCCCCTCCCCCTCCTCACCACCCTCTCATTGATTAATCTGTCTGTTGGGAGACGCCCTAATCGAAATAGCAAATTTTTTTGCAATAGGAAAAAAAATGCCAAATATAGAAAAGATTGCCTTGTCAAAAACATGTTTTTACTTTTAAAAGAGAAATTTTTGTTTGTGACTAAAATTTCTTTTAATTGTTTTTAGGTGGAAACCAACGTGAACTGGCTCGCGTGAAAAATCAAAAGAAACAAGCCGAAATTCAAAAGAAGAAAGGATCCAGCGATAAGGATTCGAACAAAGGAATGAGCCTCGAGCAACGGAAACAAAGGTTTTTTTTTTATTTTTCAATTATTATTTAAAAGAGGAATTGGGAAATGAATAATTTTCTTTAAGTTCACATTTTTCTTATCAGAATAACGCGACCCATTTGTTTTGTTTATTCCACTCTTCGTTTCGACATAAATATTTATTTGTGTTGCCAAAATTGATCTTATATAATTTTAGAAAATTATTTAAGATTTTTATCACTGTTGGTTGAAATCATATCCACTGATTTAAGAAAAAGGCTATTAAGTATTCTATTAATTAGAAATTTAAAACCTGGAGATTATATGTGGAGCTCAGATGCAAAACTGCCCTTATCCAAAAAAATTCGAAATTGAGTTTGATGTCGTGTCCTACTAATTCGGGGACTGGGAATCTGAATTTGAACTTATTTTCTTTCCAAATTGAATATTTACCAAAAAAAACATAGTGTGAAATATGTATTTGGTTGCAAAACTTTCTTTGTATGGTGTTAGAAATATTTTATTTTACTGTATCCCAACCTGGTCAAACTGGGCCATCTCGGTATTGATGCCTTTCAAAACTCTCCTTCTCTTAAGTAAATGAATATATTCTCCTAAGTGGTCGGTTGCAAAGCTGCCTGTGTATAAAGTTGAGCTGCAAAACTCTCCTAGTTCACATTTTTAACAATATTACTAAAAAAAGTGCTTGATTTTAGAATTTTAATCAAAATCGTTGTAGCGAATTTTGAGAAAAAATCGAAAAAAAAAACTGATAAAGTGCATCAGTAAAGTACTAGTACTCTTTGGTCGATTTTGTTCAAAAGCTTCGTGTCACGTCCCATGGGGGTGCCTAGCTTAAATATAAAATTTCAACCTCCTAGGTCTTTTCGTTCTTGAGATATTTTGTTCACAGACAGACCATGTTCCGAAGTGGTACAAATATTAATTCGCCTGTTATTGATAGAAAATTTTCCTAGCTAGTGGAGTAGGCAGAGGGCCTATTTTATTAGTGCTTCTGTTAAACCAATCACTGTTTCAATAAAATTTTTCACCAAAAATAAGTCATCTTTATTAAATTAATCACCTCAATAAAATACTTCCTTGTGTATATATATCAATATATTCCTATATCTCCTGATTCTATTTTATTTCTTTCGAATTTATCTTTTTTATTTTTCTTTAAGCATTCACTTTTTTTCTCATTCACAGGAGGCTCTCATTCACACAGTCTTTACGGCAACTCAGGCCATATAAGACTAGACGATAACCGTTATTTGAATATATATGTATTTGGAGGTCCAGGCATTCTTATCGAATTTGTCTTATTATTTGTTTTCGGCTTTCAGCTCACGCCTTCCCAGCTCACATTGTTCTTAAAACCAAAGAGAAATTTTTTTTTAAATTTTAGACACCCTAGAAGATAAATTTTAATGATCTAATTATAAAAATTTTGTAGTAAGGAATGAAGAAAAGAGCAATTGTAGCTAGATTTATTTTAAAGTTTATTAAGGCACTTCAAGCCGATATTTCGGTCAGATATAAGACCATCTTTAGGGCTGAAGTGGGTCAACACAACTCCTCAAAATGTCGAATGGTGCATTTGTGTCAAAGATTTCTTTGATCCTTATTTAATGACATGAAATCTTTTACATAAATTCCATTCGAGGAGTTTTGTTGACACACTTCAGCCCTGAAGATGGTCGTATATCTGACCGAAACGTCGGCTTGAAGTGCCTTAATAAACCTTAAAATAAATCTAGCTACAATTGCTCTTTTCTTCATTCCTTACTACAGGATCTACTCAGCTATCCACCTCACTCTATTATAAAAATTTGTAATTGAGGCTCACTTATTGGTTGTTGTTTTTTAAACAAATTCACAACAGAGCAATAAAATAAAATTTCTCGAATTTGCTGTTGCATTACAATAGATTTGATTCTAATTTGAATTTAAGACTAGGACAACGTTCCTGGTTCTTTGGTTTAAAAAAAGGCTAGTGCCCAAGATGATCTTGATATATATATATATATTTGTTCATGCAGGGTGTTTCAGAAAGAATAGTAAATATTTTAGGGGGGAGGGGGGCAGTATACACGAATTGCAATAAAAAATTCCATAAAACATGTGTCTAACTCGTCAACAACAACACACTACTGTTGACAATCGTTAAAATAAATACGCTGATAGCAAACAGTGTATCTCTGGACTCATTAAAAATGTTATATGGAATTTTTTAGTGCAATTCGTCTATACTACCTACCACCCTTTAAAATATTTACTATTCCTCCTTAAACACCCTGTGTATATATAATTTAAAAAAGATGGAATTTTTCTTTGTGTTTATAAAGCATTTTTTGAAACTCAATTATTTCATTCATAGATTTTATTTTAAAAGTTTCTTTTTCTCTTCATATCTTAATTAAATTTGTTTTTTCTTTATCGATTATGAAAAAAAATTTAATTTAGAAAAATCACGCTGTTTTTGCTCTTTTTCTTATCAGCTATTTATTAATTAGGTTTCATATTCTTTTTGTTGTTTATTGAATAAATTGATTTGAATGGAAAGAAGAGGTGATATAGCTGGATCGGATTAATCGGTGCCGTTTTATTCTCTTGCAGGGATGCTGATTTAATGCGGCAAAAACAACTTAAATCACTGAATAAGGAGGCTGCTCAGTCTAGTTAAAATTTCATCTCTCTCTATCTCTTCTCTTTCACTCGTCAGCAACAAACAACTCTCTCGAACAATCTGTCCAACTCCTAACAAATTGCTACTGAATGATTGATTATGGATTTAAATTTGTATTTTTGTGTTTTAGTTTTTATTTTTTCAATTTAACATTATACAATTCTTATTAATGTCGTTTTCTATTGACTTTTAGGGCTAAAAGGTATTTCTCTCTCTCATTCTCTCTATTTTTCTACTTTTTTTTTTTTTATTTTTTATTTTCTTATGTACAAAAAAATCAAAACCTGGACAGGCAATAAATATATCTATATACATTTAAAAAAATTTTAATTTCCTCTTTTTCACATGCCTGAAAGTAAAATTTCTAACTTAGAAACATATTTAAAAAAAAATCCATTTTCATTAACGAATAGCAAAATGCATGAGGATCTTAAAAGTTAGAGAATTCCTGCCTTTTTCTCAATATTAATGTATTATTGATAATTTTATTATATAAAAGAATTATTGTATAAGATAATAATATATAAGATAATAATATTAATCCATAAATATTAGATTTTGCACTTGTTTTATTAAATAAAAAAATATAAAAAACAAATAATATGAATTTACTTTAAAAGAAATAAAAAAAAAAAGATATTTTCATCATTTCTACTTATAAATTGTCTTATTGAGAATGATGATATACTAATAAAATTAATCTAAGAGAAATTTTTTAACTTTATAATAAAAATATCAACCTTTAATAATAAAAACAAACCTCCATTATTTTAACTTATTTGTCTTTGGTTGAAATTTGATTTTGTGTCTATCATAATCATATTTTAAGTATAGATAAAAGATTAAAATAAAGTTGATTATTTAGTTCACCTACCTATTTTAAAGAACTTTCGGTATCTGAGGCCATTTAGACATTTAATGCGTCCATATTAATTTAAAATTGATTAAATAATCGCATAAAACGCCAAGGGATCGTTTTTAATTTGTCGATAAAATGGCGCTGCCTTTAAGATCAAATAGGCTCTGAATTATAACATCCTATATTCTTTGTTCATTATTGAATATTTTCACCAATCTCATATTGTTGTAAAAATTGTTTAAGTATATTATTTGACAAGAGTTAACAATTGTAATGGAGAGATCGTATTTTTCGCAAACTCTTCTTGAATTGATTCCTTTAATTATTCATCCCAAGTGCAAAAATAACAAAGGTTTCCATTTTATTGTTTTTTTTTTTTTTGTTTAAATGAACACAAGAAAGAAATCCTTAACCTCCCCAAGTCTGCATTCTTATTGTTCGTGGGACTTCGTTGTGAATTCTCCCAGGGTATAACCCAGAATATTATCTCAGTAAACTGAGAAATAAGGTATTTATTTATATACTAGTATTGATAGCCTATTTATTTTAAATATAGAAATGAAAACATTAAATGAGGGCAAATTGTTACACCTTATATATATATAACCTAATTTTAAAAAATAAATCGATTTTTTATTTTTATTAATAATTAGATTTTCATACTTAACCTATTAGATGCCTATTTTTTATTAAGTTAATAATAATAATACCAATTCTTGATGAATTGAATAAATGGCTGTGTTATAGATGAGATTGCTTTAAATAATTTTTAAGATTAAAAAGGATTATTATTACAATTAAAAATGAACGATGACGATATCTTGTTATTCCTTAAACTTCCTTTTTTTTATCCCGTTAATTCGTCTTCTTTTTAGATAGAATATCTGGTTTTCTCCAAATGAATGTATAAAGTGCGATGAAGTCTTCTCTTTGTATTCCAAGATGCTTTTTAAAAGCATTTTCTTCCTTTTCCAATCATTTGTCACTTCTTTCGTCGTCCTTCCTTTTCTTCCCCCAAATTGGTGTCGTGTTTTAATTGTACATAGTGTGAATGCACCAAGAAGAATCTAAAGAAGTGCTGCTTCTACTTTATTTACATTTTACACTTATAAAACCCACTTCATCTCAAAGATCTTGAATTTTTCATTTCCAAAAGATTCCTAGCATAAGCGCTTTTTATACAAGTTTAGAAAATCAATGAAGTCAGTGGCTGATTTTTTTTTTTTAAAGGAGAAGAAGGTGGTGCAGCCAAAAATAAAAAGCCTCCGATTTTCCACAATCCAATGAGGCGTTTCGGGTTAATTTTATTGACCCATCTTCAATCTTTCCTACATAAAAAATACATATGATTTAACAAGTTGGACGGAATATTTGTATAACACAAGAAACTTACAAAATAGTTAATGTCCCAGATTTGGTGGTTTGGGTAATACATTCAAATGTAAATTTAATGACGGAAACTGCCAAAGTGTATATATATATATAAAGATATGATTTTGAAGGTAAATTTCTGAAAATAAATGTTAATATTTATTTTGTGTTCCGAATAACAGAACAATTTTATCAAAGTAAACCTTCAAAATCATATATATATACATTCAAATGTATGTATCAATATTAGGGTGGTCCTTATTTTGTACTTATTCGACGTTAGTCCTAAATCTGTTCCAAATATATGAAAAAAAAATCTCTGCCAGTGAGTTGGCCCATCATAACCCTTATTAAATGAGAATGATAATAGAAACAACCCACATCTCAATTATAAATAAACCTAATTCAACATTTCTCCAAATAATTTTATTTTTTCAAATTTAATCCACAAGGTGAAACCCACACCGATCGAGTAAAAACGTTTTTGCCTAAAACTGTTTTTTCAATCCTTTTCTATGGGTCAACGCACGGAAGTTTTTTTTTCTCTTCTTTCCTTTATATTTAAAAATTATTTTAATTTTATTTTTTATTTTTTTATTTTTTTTTTTTTTATTTCCCCCCCCCCCCCTCCCGCCCCCCGGCCCCCCCCCCCCCCCCCCCCCCAGATCCACCCTGCAACGCACACCGAAGAGACAAAACACAATCGGACATGATTCGACATCATCGAACAAAATATTTTGTCCGAAAACGTTTTTGCTCGATTGGTGTGCGTTCAGCCTAAATCTGGTCATTGGTTCCGAAATGTTGAAAGAATTTTTCATCAACATTACGTTTGATTTCGGAATCAATGACCTGATTGATGGATTAAATTTGTAAAAATAAAATTAACCCAAAAAGTCTCATTGGATTGTGGAAAATCGGAGGCTTTTTATTTTTGGCTGCACTTGATCCTTCTATTTAAATTTAGAATATTAAAAAGTTTTTTTCTTCATTTTTGAAGTGTTGTTAAGGTTGTTGGATATACATCTATCTATAATCTAAATTTTTTTAATAAATTAAAATTTGAATGCCAAAATTCCTTATTATAATTTAGTCGTGACCTATCATAGTTTATAATTGTATTAGTTAATAATTTAATTACCAAAAATAATAAATGAATGACTTTTGATTTGAGCAGTATTTCACGTAATATAGAACTGGCAACATTGCATTCATCAACTAACTATTTTAAATTTTAAACGCCTTAAATTTTATTTTATTTAATATATTACAATGTTTAATGCAAATCAGTTTAAACACAATGGACGATTTGCGAGAAAAATATTGTAAAATTGAAAAAAAAAATTATCTGACATAGAAAAAGAGAATTATTTTATGCGACGTTGCAGGCTGGTCTGACTCTCGAGAATTCATTATTTTTAAATATTAGCGACTGTCATTTTGGAGAATTTTTTGACTTTCTTGTTAAAATATCTTTAAAAGCGGTCGGCAGAAACTTTTGGTTTTATTTTTAACGTATTCCTCGGAAGTGAATTAATAAAATGTAAGTTTTTTTGTTTTTGTATCATTTCACAGATCCTATATATTCGATATTGTGCGTTTCGTCGTTATTCCCCATAGGCTACATGTTAAATTTCAATTTTTTAAAAATTAATTACACGATAACCCTTGTCAGATCTGCTTCAAAATTTTATTTTATACGTATTTGATAGTGATTAATAACATATTAAAAAATTAGCTTTTAATCTACCAAAGTGCTTTAATGTCCAACAACCTTAAAAAGAGGAAGAAATTATTTCCTTTTAAATTAGAGGTCTATCTTAATAAAAATATTTATCTATTTTTTTGTTTTTTATACATTATTATACTTATCTTGAAAATTATTTAACAAAATTCCTTTTTATTTAAGGAAAATAGTCAATTAATTCAAATCGCAGCATACATCTAAAAATGTTAAAATTGTTTAGTTTAAGAGGATGGAACAGCAGCCAATGATGAAAATTGAAAATCATATTTTATAAACGTTTCGAGTGCCCGTCGCGTTCATCTTCAGGGCCTATGATCAGTCAAAAAATATGATTTGGTATTTGTTTCCTGCCACTAAGGGCGGATCCAGAGGTGTTTCTCAAGGGGGGGGTAATCTGGTGTGACTGGTCGCACATCACACTATTTTTTCTTAATTTCGGTAATTTAAAGGTGCATTCTGTACTTGTTTGCCAGAATATAAATACAAATCAAATTTTTAAGTATTAATTTTTAAAATTTTACATTCAAAATACATTTTTTTGAGAAAAAGTATTTTTTAAATCTCGGGAGGAAGGGGGGTATTTACCCCCTTTACCCCCCCCTTGTATCCGCCTATACCGCCATCCTCTTCTCTCTTTAAAAAAGCTTTATAAAAATTATAGAGTTTTAGACTTTCACTGTTTTTCATTAATAAAAGAATTTGATTATTTAGTGGAAACAGCCAAAGTCAAATATATATTTTGATTGGTGGAAAGTTTACTTTTGATTTTCTTATTCTGGTCTTTGAAATTTTTAAATAAATATTACAAAAAATATTTATTAATCGGAAAATTTTAATGAGGCATGCCGACTGACATTGCAAATGTTAACAGTTTCGGTTGCTCAAAGAACCATCATAAGGCCGAGAATCAGTGGCGTAACGTTTTTAGCTGCCCCCCCCCCTCCGCAACCTTTTTTCGGGCCCCATTATTAGACCATACAAAAATATCTTTAAAATACCGTATATCTCTGAACCCCGTGGGCCCGGGCCCTCTCAAAGACAAAATTTTCATTAAATTTTTTTAAACTAAATTTTTCCTTTTTCAACTGAGCCCTGAGGAGATACAGTTTTTTTAGCCCGGCCAGGCTAGTGGGCCCCCCGCATCGAGGGGTTTGCGGGGGGTGTACGTTACGCCACTGCCGAGAATAGATCAAAATCATTTTTTATATGTAAACCTTATAGTTAAACTTCATCGTCAATACATTACACATTCTTATAAATTATTATTTTGTCAAACTTATATTTGATGAAAATCAAAAATTTAATTATGTTATACATGATTAAGTTTAACTATAAAATTTACATGTAAAAATGATTTCCATTGGTTCTTTGAGAAACCAAAACTGTTAACATTTGCAATGTCAGTCGCCAGGCCTCATTAAAATTTCCGATAATAATATTTATTTAAAAATTCCATAGACCAAAATAAGAAAATCAAAAGTAAACCTTCCAATATAAAAGAATTTGATTTTCGGTTTAACTGTGGTTTTATTTATAAAAATAACAACGTTTCGGCCACTCATTCTGTTGCTTCAGGTACAATTCAGTTAAGATTACAAAGGTTGTTTGATCTGGGACCACAGTGACCGAAACGTTGTAATTTGTTTAAATCGAAAAACAAAATTCTATTTTTTAAAATTAATTCAAATTTTGACCAGGCATTGGATTTTTGAATGGATTTATAATAATAAAAAAAAAAAAAAATTAGGAACTTTTAAGGCTGAACGCATACCAATTGAGTAAAACGCTCTTGGACAAAAGGTTTTGTCCAAGAGCAAAAGGTTTTGCTCAATGCCGACGCACACCGATTAGGCAAAATGTTTTGCCATTGAGCATTTTTGCCTAATCGGTGTGCATTGGCATTTTTTGTTCAAAGGCAGAACATTTTGTCCAACATAATGATGTCGAATCATGCTCAATTGTGTTTTGTGCGTTGACCCATAGAAAAGCATTGAAAAAACAGTTTTAGTCAAAAACGTTTTTGCTCAATTGGTGTGCGTTCAGCCTAAGGGTAAGAAATTAAAAACATTTTGAAATTATTTTATTTTTATTTTTATTTATTCGATTCTTTTTTTTTGCTTGTTGTTTGTTTTTTTGATGAAACACTACTAAAATATAACAAGACTTTTTTTTTGTTTTTATTTCTAATTTTAAAAATTTTTTTTTCTTTGATTTGACTATTTAATATTTTTATTTATTTATATTTTATTCAATCCTAAATTTTTTAATAATACATCAATAATCATAGGATTGGATTCAACATACTAGTATTCATTTTCTCTTTTTTTTTTTGTGATTAAATAGTAGAATTGAATAAATTTCAGTATACTAGTGTTTTTGTTTTATGAATCTTTTAAAAAACAAAAAAGAACAAAGTACCATGAAAATAATAATTTATACTAACAGCCTCTAATAAATGGGGGCGTTAGTGTTAAGAACGAGATAGTACTTTCATTGAAAAATAATATTAGTGAACAAAAAGATAGAAATTGTGTCAAATTAACAGCAAGGCTTGAGATTCCCCCACCTGTTCCTGTCATTTGAGACCATTCTCTCGAAAATGGACTGAGAATGGCATTCATTGGTCGAAACTGTCTCCAATACTCTTGAGTTTCATTTCGTAGAGGCTGCTGTCTCCTTCATTTATTATTTAAATACAACAGTCACTTCACAAATTGACATTTTTTATAATAATTAGTAAATCCGCGAATGCCAAAAATGTATATATAAAAGAACCAGAGATCCAAAGGGAAGAAATTTTCAAAAATATCAAAACAATTCACAAATAATGTGAATAAAAACTCAATACTCGTCCGCCAATATTCTTTTATTTCAAAGGCCTCTAGCGTCAAGTTGATGGCCAGAAGGCCGAAACGTTAGTCTGGAGAGCGATGAAATAAAAGAAAATTGCCGGCGAAGTCTTATTGATTCCATAGAATTAAATTAGATAAAACATTCAAATAGATGAATAATAAAAATGAGCTTGTTTTTTTAAGATACCAATTTCCCAAAATCTGGTTTGATAAAGTAGCAATACTACTTTTTTTTTATTTTAATTTAGTGTAATTTTTTTA
>JAKCPI010029243.1:0-25125 GCA_023213315.1 Euborellia annulipes | reverse complement strand
AAATTTATTTAAATATAAATCTACAGTATATTTTATGTTTGTTTTTGATGGTTGTCAGAATAAAATGAGAAAAGTAATATTTTTAATTTTTTTCACAACTTTATTATCATCAGTTATAATTGATGTTTCGGTCGGTCGTCTTATGACTTTTTCACGGACAAATGGAAAAGGTGTTTATCTCTTCTTCATCACTATTAGCATACTTAAGAAAAAAGAATAAAGCCGACTTTTTTTGTAATAAAATTTTCTCATAGAAGATCTCTTCTATTTGACAGTTTCTTGGATAAGATCAGAACTAAAACATCGACACTAAATGATAAAGACTAGGTAGGAGAAAAAGTAAATTTTTCATTTTCAAGTTTTTATTCTAACTGGACTGCCATCTATACAAAGCAATCATATACATATGACTGTTAGTCGTTGAGTTTAACTGATCCCGTCCCAAGCGAGAAAAATTTATTTGAATTAAATTGGCTACCAATCCTTTGATATAAATATGAATGGAGTATAAAAAAAGGCCTTAGATACCAAAAAGACCTTAAAACAAATAAAATAAAGTGTACTTCAAACGATTTCCACGAAAAATTTCACTTGTATTCTTTTTAAAGAGCATCTAAAACTGAATTTTAATCAAAATCGTTGGAGCGAATTTTGAGAAAATCAAAAAAAAGAAAAAGTACAGTTAAGTGTAATTTCTACTAGTACTTTTTAGCCGATTTTGTTCAAAAGCTTATTTTCAGCCCTTGGGAGGAGGGGAGGGGGGGGTGCCTAACTCAAATATCAAATTTCAACCTCCTAGCTCTTTTCGTTCTTGAGATATTTTGTTTACAGACAAACACAGACAGACCAATTTCCGAGCCCCACTTTTTTGGACTCAGAGGACTTCAAAACGTGTATATTCATCACAATTCATATAGGCCCTATAGGGTAAGAGGAAGTAAAAATGCATTCTTTATGATTATTAATATTTCGAGTTATAAAATACCTTTTCTGCGTTGACAAGTTAATACCAAAAGTTGTCGATTTTCTATTTTATTTATTTTTTTATTTAAAAAGGATGCTGGCATTAGGCCACCAGCCATTTTTGCCATTGTAATAAACTGGAGTAGGCGTAATTTGTTGAATTTAATCTTATAATAGTTATTATATTTTACCTATTTTTTTAATTAACCATTATAAAGCATATAATATTTTTTTACACTCTTCTAAAACTGTCTAACTTTATTAAGTCCCTTTTTTTTAAGGACGAAGTACCAAAAACTTTATTATTAAAAAGATGTTGAATAAAAAAAAATCTTGACATTTTTTTTTTACTCTTTACAAATGCGAACAAATAATTTCTTTTTATTCATTCATTCTTTATATAAGTTTATGATTTTTATTTGATTCTTTTTAAAATAAAACTTTTCATGTTTCATTTAAAAAATATATACTGTACCACGCTTATGCATGGATATGAAATAGCAAAATTTATTTAGAAAAATAAAAAGATTTTTCACTAAATAAATTGATACAATTATAATATAGTGTATAGTTTATACAATACATATATTAATGTATTATTAGAGTTGTGAAGTGTAAAGAAGTGCAAAGGGCAAATTATGGCTAGAAGGGAAAAAAAGATCGAAAATAAAAAAAAAAAAAAAATAGAGGGAATCTCATACATTTTGATGCCTTGGAAGAAAAAAAAAAGAGAGGAAGCCAAGCAGGCGGATGGAAATCCAAACTCATCTCCTGGAAGGAAAAAGGGTGTGGGATGCTATTTTAAATAACATATCAAACACCTCTATCATCTAATTTAATCAAGTTTTAAACTTGATAAAGCTCCCTGATAAGTTAAATATAAAAATTTAAACCATTTTTGAAGAAATCTTATAAAGTTAATTTAAATATTTATTTGAAAATTTATTTTTTAATTCGTAGTTTGTTATATCTAATGAGACATAAAAGATTGTTATTCTTTTTTTAAAAAGGATTGATATTAAAAATACTGAAAAGGGAACATGAATTTGAGGCCTTAATATCTCTTCCTTATTCATTGCAATTGAAAAAATTTTAAAGTTTTAAATTTACCTCTCCGAATCCACTTCCTCTAACTCTGTCCATTTAGCGAGAGAACAAGCACATACACACAGGGACAGGAAGTTAGTGGCTAGCGGTTTAAATATAGTATTTTTTTTACTCACATTTTTTCCCATTCACACTCGATACACAGTCTTTTCGGCAACTTAGGCCATATAAGACTTTAAACGATACTCGTTATTTGTAAATATATTTATTAGGGGTCCAGGCATTCTTATTTAAGCCATTTGGTATCCAAATGGCATAAATAAAATCATCGGACTGCCTGGAATCCGAACCCTCGATCCTTGGTATACAAAGCAGGCATTTTTTTAAAGCAGCCAAAATGCGTTTTGAGGTCCCCTGAATCCATTTAAGTAATTTTTGGAATGATGTCCGCGTGTGTGGTTGTGGTAATTTTTTTCATCAACGAAAATTCAAAAACTCTTTGTTCAATTGTAATTTTGCACCCATAATCTAGGGGTAGAGGCCAAGACCTGAAAAGCTTTTGGTTAACATCGGGCCATTAGGGGGACTCTAGGGGAGACCAATATTTTTTTCTTATAGGCCTATAACCTATAATATTTTTATATATTCAGAAACTAGACTTTCTCCCGAGTAAAATGATACATAATATGTAATACATCGAACCATTAGCTTTTGGTAAACATCGGGCAATTAGGGGGACTCTAGGGGGACCAATATTTTTTTCTTATAGGCCTATAACCTATAATATTTTTATATATTCAGAAACTAGACTTTCTCCCGAGTAAAATGATACATAATATGTAATACATCGAACCATTAGGGCGGAGCCCTAGAGGGGAGGAAATATTTTTTTTCTTGAATAGTGGGTGGGCAAAGTTGTGCGCTCGGCTTAGTCCGAACCTTTATTTTATTTAGGCCTAATTAAAAAAAAAATAAAAGTATATATTAATTAAATTAGTATAGGACATACATATTTTAAATTATTTAAATTTATGTGACCGTCCACATGAAAAGGTACCAAATCTTCACCGGGGTCAAAATTGAGTTTTTATGCTTTCTGTTTCCTGCTGAGCAAGCCGGCATTTTTAGAATTTGTTTATCATTTTTTGTTTGGAAGATATGAATTTTTAAAATTTTGGTTATGAAAAAACTAATTTTGAGTTTAAAGTTTGTTTGTGCCCTCGGGACTTGGTGTAGGGGTTAGAGTACTAACCTCGTATACTTTTTTCACTTTTATCGATTTTTTCAAATTCGTTCTAACGATTTTAATTAAAATTCAAAAATCGATTATTTTTTAGATCTCTTTGAAATGTTTCTCATTTTGCCATTGACATTTTCTGAAGACCACTTTACTCTTGTACTTCATAGGAAAGATAGGAGAAATGGTTGCCATGGTAACAAGATATAAATATTCTCCCATCCTTATAAATTTTACATGCCCTCGGGGTTGGGTAGGGTAGCGTGCTAACCTCGTATACCAAACGTCGCGTGTTCGGACCCCAGGCAGTCCGATGATTTTATTTAAGGCATTTGGATACCAAATGGCTTAAATAAGAATGCCTGGACCCCAAATAATATATATTCATAACGGTTAAATGGCCAAAGTTGCCGAAAAGACTGTGTGAATGTGTGCGTGAATCTGAGTGTGAATGAGAAAAAAGTGTGAATGTTTAAAAAAAAAAGTTTTTTTTTTTTTTCAAATTTTGTATATAAAATACATAGATTCAAATAAATCGGATATTTCATCATATAAGTCGAAGAACTAGAGAAGAATAAGTAATAAAAAAAAAAATAGATTTTTTTTTAAAACTTTTTTTAATCGGCTTTCCTGAAAATTTAGCCCAATGAAGATTTGGTACCTATTCATGTGGACGGTCACATATACATTCCAATATATTAATATTTTCTACCATTGAGAAAATCAAAATATAATTACAGTTAATTTTGAGGTCTGACACGATTCATTCACGATTAGAAGTGAATCATGTAGAGAAACTCGCGATACTAATTAGGAATTTAATAACACTAATTGGTATTTATCAGTATAATTTCCATAATCCAAACTATATTCAGCCTACCTCTCTTACTTGGCGTTCATGCAGTACAAAGTTATTAGAATAAATTAAAATATTCTAAACATAAAAATAAAAAAAAAAACTCTTCCATATAAAATAATTGAAAATAAATTTATTACCTTATTTTAATTAGAATATGAACACTTGAATTAAATTTTAACATAAAAGTATTTTAATCATAATAAAATATCTTTGAACATAGGTCCAACCTGATTTCATAAATATTTAACTCTTTTGAAATGTAACTTACAAACAAGTTATAGGATATATTTTATTTCTACTTCATATTGAAGTTTCTGACTTATATTTTTTTATATTGATGATATTTAAAATAAAGCGATATAACGATTATCGAACGAGTAACGTTAACATCAATTTTTGTCCAAAAAATAAAAGTCCCCTCCCTAAAAAAATAAAAAATTCTGACAATTACCGGAAATTAGAATTTTATTAATATACAGAGTGAGGCATAATCAAGAGAAAAAGTAAAAATACTTTGTTAAACAATTTTTTATATCATAATCTTAAAATACATGAAAAAGCATTTTCTGCAATAGTAACGCATCGGTTATTTTTTGAAGATAATTCCGACACAGACAGACACACCATGTCGTGAAAACCACTTTTTTTTATTAGGGGACCTCAAAACGTGTATATCCATCAAAATCTCAACATCGAATTTTTGACATGAATCCAATACTTTCTCTCTCTATATATACTAACATAAATATAGAGCTGAGAGAAATTAAAAATTTAAAATGAGGCGTTTTATTTTGCTATGTGAGTAACATACAAGAAATGTTGACCAATCCACTTCCATAAAAACATGTATTATACATCTTTTTTAAACGTTCTTCCTCTAATCTAAAAAGATAATGATTTTTTCTGTCAATAACAATAATTAAGAATTCTTTTTTTTATTTTAAATAATTACTAACTCATTTTCTTCAGTTTAATTTTACTCTTTTGCCTTTATTTCTTTGATGGACACTTAAGAAATCAGAGTTTCCCTTTTCTAAGTAATAAATATTAAAAGTGGCTGAAAGAGGAAAAGAAAATCCCTCTAAAAAGGAAAAAAAAGATAGAGATTTCCATTAAATAAAGGGAAAGGGGACGTTAAGAGGAGGAAGAAGACACCCTTCTCAACAACATTCCAAATTGAGGGTGTAAATTTCCTAACCTTTAAAAGCTTTAAATGCTGACAATAAAGTGATATAATTTTAGCAGAATTATTTTGTCAATAATTTCATCTATAGTAGTCCGTTCTATCAATAAAATGAGAAACAAGTTTTATAGAAAAATTTGTTTATATAATTTTTATAAATAAAACACGTCTTTTCTAAACCTAATGAGCAAAATTAAAATGTATCTTAAACGAAAAATCTGGTGTGACTGGTCGCGCAGCACACAACTTTCTCTTACCTTCGGTAATCGAAAGTTGTGTTCTGTGCTTGTCACACTAGATTTTTTGTGTCGACTAGGGTTTGGACACCGGTGGAAACCGAAACCGGTAAACCGGTTTTTTGGCTAAATTTCAAAAACCAAGAAACCGAGTTTTTTCCGAAAAACCGAATTCGGTTTTTTTTTTTAATTTTTTCTTCATTAATACTTGTATTCAAATTATAAATTAGCCCGTGTTACTTGGCTCAGACATTAGCTTCTAGTGGCTTGGGGTTTCGGGTTCGCTTCCCGTCCCAAAAGAGAAAAATGTATTTCATTTGAATTGGCTATCAATCATTTGAAATAAAGTGATGGGGTCTAAATGGCCTTAGGTGCCGAAAAAGACCTTAAACAAATTTAAAAAAAAAAAAATATAAATTATTTAAGTTATATTTTTTTCCCCTTTTTTCAAATACTCCAATAATCTATATATAATAATAGCGGAGTATCTGTCTATCTGTCCGTCGACTATTTCGCTCTGTTTGACCAACTTTTTACATTGGAATGTCGAAATTTTGCAGTCTTATAGAGGACGTTATGGAGAGTCCAGAAAAAATACTCGGGTCCCGAAATTCCTACAATTTTTTGAGTTATTAATTCCTAAAGTTTCGATTTCTCCCATATGAAATGTAAAGATAAATTTTTATGTATTTTTTGTATTCTATGAATGTAAACAAATCCTCAAGCACTGGATTGGAATAGTAGTAATATTAATTTTCTTAGGTTCGGATCCCAGGCAGTCCGATGATTTTATTTAAGCCATTTGGATACCAAATAGCTTAAATAAGAATGCCTGGACCCTCAATAGATATATTCATTAATAGCGGTTATTGTTTAAAGTCTTATATGGCCTAAGTTGCCGAGAAGTGTGAATGGGAAAAAAGTGTGAGTGTTAAAAAAAAAATGGCGGTGCGTTCAAAATAGATTCAGATGTTGAAAAAAACCGGTTTAAAACCGGTTTACCGGTTTTCCGCTTTGTAAAAAACCGAAAAACCGGTTTTCAAAATTTTCCGGTTTTTTCCAAACCCTAGTGTCGACATATATTTAGTTTCCGCCGATATACTGTATTAGAATTCAAGATGTAAAATTTATAAGTATGGGAAATATTTATATTTTGTTACCATGGCAACCATTTCTCCTATCCTTCCTATGAAGTACAAGAGTAAAGTGGTCTTCAGAAGATTTCAATGGCAAAATGAGAATATACATTTTAAAGAGCATCTAAAAAATAACTGATTTATGAATTAAAAAAAAAAAATCGTTGGAGCGAATTTTGAAAGTTTAGGGAAACCATTTTCTCGAATTTTTCTTTTAAATTGATCTTAATTTTTAATTCCTAGATGAAAAATCATTAGGCATTATGAAATAATTGTTCTTTCCGATTGAAAATTTACAAAAAACTTGATGCTTATTAAAATTAATAAATCATTTTTTAAAGTGTTTAATAAGCAATATTTTGCGAATTTAATCAATTGATAATTTCACTAATTGGTCAAAGTTTTAGCTTATATTTTTTGATTATGGTATAATTTCTCATATGATATTTGACCCCTCAAACAATATACATATATATATATATATATAAGTATCGACATGTGTTTTGTGAATCCACTTTCCGCCTAGATGACAAAACTGTCCAATCGTGTAATCATATACTATAAATGTTTAATCTCATCATTTAGATATTATATAATAGCCTTATAAACTGATTATCCAATTTAATCTATAAATTAATTTCACTAATTAGAATTTAATAATGGTTAATGCTTTAGTTTTTTTTTTTTTTTTTTTACATTTTTTTAGGGCTTGTTTGTTGTTTTACTAACTATGATTGGGCATTTCAATTCACTATTTAAAATTAGGACTTCTTTTTTAATTTTATTTAAATATATCATATGGAGTTTGGGCTTTCACTGTTGTTATCATTAATAAAATAATTTTCTTTTTGGTTTAACTGTAGTTTATTTGTAAAGATTACAACATTTCGGCCACTCATTTTGTGACTTTCTTCATGTACAATTCAGTTAAGATTACAAAAGTTAATAGTCGTTGTAATCTTAACTGATTTAACGATTATTAAGTTAATTGAATCGAATCTGAAGAAGGGCACAGAAAAATGAGTGGCCAAACCGTTGTAATCTTTACAAATAAACCTCAGTTAACCAAAAACCAAATTCTTTCACTAATATTTTAATTAATTTATTTTTATTTTAACTCCCACAGCTACAATCGTCGGCACAGGATTTAGGTGTGTTGTTGGTTAATTTAAAAATTTAATTATTTTTTAAAATATATGTTTAATTTTTTCAGGTTTCAGGTTTAAAACATATATTTTAAATTTTAAATTAACCAACAACACACCTAAATCCTGTGCCGACGAGTGTAGCTGTGGCAGTTAAAATTAAGGTAAAAACCTCGTCTCAGAATTGAATAAAAGATTAATTAATTTAATTATTAATTTAAATACAATTCTTATAAAACCTTGTCCAATAGAGAAACCATGATAATTTTTGGGAATTAAAGTCTTTTATGAAGTGGTAAATCCCGCATTTTTGCTCACTGTTTGGAAATTTTGCAAATTTTATAGTTTTAAATTTCCCTAAGTGACTTCATTTCCTGTAATTCTGGCCAATCAGCGAGAAAACAGGCACACGGATAGAAAGTCAATGGCTAGCGCTTTATATATAGTAATGATTATTTTCATTTACTTTATATATAGTAATGATTATTTTTATTTTCATTTTCTCTAATAAACAAAAAGAAAAAAAAAATGGTTTCGTTAAATACTTGGTGACCATTTTTATAATTGAACTGCTGACTCGTCTATTATCCAAGAGAATGAGTAAATGGGAGGACATATACTACAGTATATATACACTTCATGTCTGTTACTGTTGCTGCTATCGCCTCTTGCCTAGATGTTGTAATCTTATTAACAATGTCTACCCCACTCCCTCCCTCTAATTCTACACACAGTGTGAGATAGAGAGCAACATGAACAACATGGTCGCATATGTCTGATGCTCGTGTCAAGACCGCAAATTGATTACTCGAAACAAATGCGATTGTGCAGCCTCTCCCCTCTCTTTTCTCCTTTGTCCCCTTGATCAATATCCTCCTATTCTCCTAACCACCCTACTCCTACACATCCCAATTATTTTCATTTTCTCTTTAGTTCTTTGATTAATTTGTGTAAAACTTGTTTGTCCCGACTCCTTGTTGGTGGGACAGAACAATTCATTTCTAAATATATATATGGTTAAAGTACAAAATTCAAAAACGGTTATCTTTCTAAATATAGATCCAGATTAATATATTTAAAAAAAAAATTATGATAATATTAATACATAACTTGTTAGTTTTTTTTTTTTTTTTTTTTTTTTTTTATTCCTGAATATGTCAATCGTTCAATCGTATTATAATCCTGATATCGTTTAAAAACTATCTGCTCTAAACCAATATTTATTTTTTACTTTCTCGTATAGAGAAAGTATTGTAATCGTAAAAAAAATTCGACTTCGAGATTTTGATGTTTCTCCACGTTTTAGACCTCCCTGAGTCCAAAAATACCATTTTGGGCACATATATGGGGGTGTGTGTGTGTGTGTGGGGGGGGGGGGGGGGGGGGGGGGGGGGGGGTGTGTGTGTGGGGGGGGGGTGTGTGTGTGTGTGTGTGTGAACACGATTGCTTAAAAACCAAAGCAGCTAGATCGATGAAATTTGGTATATGCTCCTTACACTAAAATTGTAGATTTCTATCAACTTTTGGAGTAAATACGTCACTTGGAAGTAGTACTTTACCTAATAAGTTTTTTCAGAAATTTCGAAATTTTCAATTTCTTTGTATTATAATAAAATTCTCAATTTTAAAAAGTTTTTATCTTTGACATTTTTCCAAAAACTGAATAGTTTTTGAAATAATCACAGAAGAAAAAGATATTTTACGTTAATTTTGGAAAGAAAGAACAAAATCATACAGGTGCCACTAAAAAACTTGTAAATATAAACAAATGAATTTGTGAAACAAAGGGGGCAAGGATACATTGCCCCCCTGACATCCTATAGGAGGGGGCAGAGAGGGGCAATATGTCTTCTTTTATTTCATTTATTTTTAAAAATGATAGGTACTACTAATGACTTTTTACTTTTGTTTCACAAATTCATTTGTTTATATTTACAAGTTTTTTAATGGCACCTGTATGATTTTGTTTTGATTTTTCTTTCCAAAATTAACGTAAAATGTCGTTTTCTTCTGTGATTATTTCAAAAACTACTCAGTTTTTGGAAAAATGTCAAAGAATAAAAACTTTTTAAAATTGAGAATTTTATTATAATATAACAAAGAAATTGAAAATTTCGAAATTTCTGAAAAAGCTTATTAGGTAAAGTACTACTTCCAAGTGACGTATTTACTCCAAAAGTTGAAAGAAATCTACAATTTTAGTGTAAGGAGCATATACCAAATTTCATCGATCTAGCTACTTTGGTTTTTATGCAATCGTGTTCACAAACACACCCAGACGTAATTCTAAAAGAATATACGAGAAAGCCTCGGGGAAGTCATTCCCCATATTTGTCTTTTCATTTCATTCAATACTTATAGGAAATTCATATTTTTTTGTTCGAGGGAATAGTAGAAACTTGCCCGTGATACATGGCGCATAGGGAAGACATTAGTTTCTCGAACCTGATTTGGATATCAAATGGCTTAAATAAGAATGTCTGAACCCCAAATATATATATTAATTAATCAACGGATATCGTCAAAGTCTTATATGGCCTGAGCTGCCGAAAAGACTGTGTGAATGAGAAAAATGTGTGGTAAAAAAAAAAAAAAAAAACTTTTTGGGGCCCAGGGGTCTGGCAACGGAGAAGAGTAACAATCAACATAATCGTTGCAGTTAAGTGATGCCAAGCACGGTTGATCGTCCCCCGGTAGCCATCGATATGTATTGTATTGTAATTATTTAAATAAATTAATGGCTTCTGTAGCCTAAAAGAGTAAAAAAAAAAGAAAAAAAGTCTTTGACCTTTTTACTTTCTTCAATTTGTTCTTTCTACACTTAAAGCAAGTTGTATTCGTGTCTATTCGTTGTGTTCTTTTCAAATAAGCGGCTTGGGTTTCTTTCAATTCATTTTATTAGTCAAAATAAATAAATAAATTTTTCTAAACTTTTTTTTTATATCATTAAAAATAAAAGTTTTTCTATAGCAAGAAACTTTCGAAATTGTATTTTTCTTTCAAATGACAGTTTTTAACATTTTTTTTTTTTATATAAAAATAAAAATCACATCTGGTTAATAAATATCCAAGCAAAGACTCAGATCTTCACTTTTCTCACCTGTATTTTTCCCCATTTTACAATCTTTTCTATACCATTTAAAAAATATTCATTGAAGGTAATTATTTCAATTATCACTAAGAATTAAATAGATAGGGTAAGTGTATCTCCTCCAAAGGACAAGGGCGTATTTAAAAAGTTGTAGCATATTAAATAAAAATAGAGATAGTCTATTCTAAGACGTCACTAACGAAATCTTAAAATTTCCTGATTCACTTTAAATTACCTCTGCACCTAAAAGAAAATGTTTCACTACAAAGTTCCACTTTAAGCTTCCCTTATTGAAAAATTTGTATTATATAAGTTATCAATTAATTTGAAAAAATTTGTAATCCGATTTAAATATATAAATAGGCTGCTATAGTATAATTCGTTCCCATTCCATTCGGTATTGATATAGTAATATTTTAATATGATTAATGTGGCCTAAGCTAAAATCCCTATTTAAATCAAGAACATCTATCCATCTCTGTAGGCTGTAAATACTTGACTAGTTTACTCCCTCTGGTATTGGTAACCAATATCCCCTTTCGTCGCTTCCTTTCTTTTCTTATAAAGGCTTGCTCAAATATTTAAAATGTTGAAAGATAGTACAATGACTTTCATTCATTGATTGATTTCGTAGAGATTGAAACCTGTCCCTTTATTTAATATTTGAAAGATTTTATGTGTCTTTCGGAAACTTTACTATTACGAATATTTATATATTTATGGGATAACTGTTTATAACAAAAAATATATTTATTTAAATTAAATAGATATTTCAAAAGTTATAAAAAAAACATGTATTTCCATCAAAATCTTGACATCGAATGAATGACATGATCGCGGTAATACTTTTTTCAATCATACTATAATATAAAGCGCTAGCCATTGACTTCCTGTGTATAGTGTGTAATGTGCCTGTCAGGGCGCTGATTGGCCAGACTAAAAGGAAGTGGAGTTAGTGAGGGAAATTTAAAACTTTATTTCTGAGAAGGAAATTGTAGAAATTTTTCTAAGAGTCGTTTCAATTGTTTCAGTTCTAATAGTTAGTCGACTATAACTTCCTAATTTTTTCAGTTGTAGTTAAGCTAATCATATGATTAAATAACAGCCCAGGTGGTAGTTAGTTAGCTAAGACCTAAAGTTCTGTATAAGGCTTAATTGAATTGCGATCATGTCAAAAATTTTTTAAATTCGAAGTTTCAACAGGTACTTGGTGACTATATCGATGATTTGCTGTGTCAGCTAAGTTTGCTAGTTGTCTAGAACTGAAGCAACCGGCCCTAATTTGAGCAACTTCCCAGCAAGGGCGGTAATCTGGTATGACTCTTCGCACAGCACACTATTTTTTCTTAATTTCGGTAATTTAAAGGCGCATTTTGTACTTGTTTGCCAGAATATAAATACAAATAAAATTTTTAATTATTAATTTTTAAAATTATACATTAAAAATAATTTTTTTTTTCGAAAAAAAGTATTTTTTCAAATCTCGGGGGGGGGGGGGGGTAATTACTACCCCTTTGTATCCGCCCTTGCTTCCCAGTGGGATTCCGAAATAATGTTTCCTCCCCCTCCCCCTTCCACATTATTTTGTTCTAAATGAATGAAATAAACGGAATGACCCGATCTCTTAGAATTTTATACATAAAGTATTCATATCTTAAAAATCTGGTGTGACTGGCGCACAGCACACAACTTTCTCTTACCTTCGGTAATCGAAAGTTGTGTACTGTGCTTGTCACACCAGATTTTTTGTGTCGACATATATTTAGTTCCCTATAGTACGGAACATTTGAATGCAGATGTAAAATTTATATGTATGGGAAAATATTTATATTTTGTTACCATGGCAACCATTTCTCCTATCTTCCCTATGAAATACAAGAGTAAAGTGGTCTTCAGAAGATTTCAATTGCAAAATAAGAATATACATTTTAAAGAGAATCTAAAAATTAATTGATTTTTGAATTTAAAAAAAAATCGTTGGAGCAAATTTTGAGAAAATCGAAAAAAACTGAAAAAGTACATCAGTAAAGTACTAGTACTCTTTGGCCGATTTTGATTAAAAGCTTATTTTTCCGGTCCCGGGGGTGTTTAACTTAAATATAAAATTTCAACCTCGTAGCTCAATTCCTTCATGCTTAAAATTGAACACACACCCACCCACCCACCCACCCACCCACACACCCACCCACAGACAGACCATGACGCGAAAACCACTTTTTTGGATTCAGGGGTCCTCAAAACGTGAAGATCCATCAAAATCTCGACATCGAATTTTTGACATGAATCCAATACTTTCTCTCTATATATATATTACATATATACATAGGTAAGAGAAGGTAAAATTTGAATCTTTTTATAATATTATTAAATAAAAGCTTCCTCTCTTAAGAGATAATATTTTCATAATAACACGCCAGGGATTTCCTTTCGTTTTAATTTAATATCTTTCTATTATCTTATATTATTTATAAACTTATTATTATAAATATTAATATCATAAGGCTAGTCTATTTTTGTTTTGTTTTATAATAAAAAAAAAAAAACTCGTTATTCATTAATATGGCATATTAAATTTCTTTCTAGCTCTAAAGAAATGAACGAAATCGGATATTATTCAAATATAATTATTTTATATAGCCAATGGAAAATATTCAATTCAACCCTGAATATTTTATATTTTATAACTACGTTAAGACCGAGATAAAAAAAAATCGGTGGTACTTCAATTCTTTTTTAATTTATTGATAAAGATTTCGGAAAATTCAACTTATCAAAATTTTATATAATCATTACTATATATAAAGCACTAGCGGTTAGCTTTCGTTTGTGCCAATCAGGACGCTGATTGGTTATAGTATTGGAGTGGGAGCGGGAAGTTTAAAATTTAGTCAGAGAGGGAAATTTGAAAATTTCCAAACAGCAAGAATAAATTTGACGCAAAGGCGAGCAAGGGGGTCCAGGGAGCTGGTCATTTATAATTTATTAAAGTAAAGGGATCAATAAAATAAGGGGGAGCTAGGGTTTAATTTGAATTAAGATAAATCTTTCTTATTCATACTAGTATACTAGACCACTAGGTCTTTCAATATCTCACTCTCATGTATATCAATCAATGCCAAAAAAAACAAACGTTTCAAATTTTGTTTATATAGTAGTACGTTTATCCATTCAGAAAAATAAATTTATCATTTTTTATTTTTTCTTTTAATGGAATAAAACTTGCCATCTCTCAAGTATGATCTCACTTGATATACATACTATTAATACTTAAAAAAAAAAAAAAAAACATTTTATTTAGGTTTAAATCTGCTTGAATGAATTTTATACATTTGGAATTTTTTTTTCTTTTTTGTATATTGATTAATTCCTTAAAACTTAAATAAAAAAGGCTAATCAATTTATAAACTTATATAGAAATATACATTATCCGTTCAGGAACATAGGCGTAGCCAGAAATCTTTGATTGGGGGGGGGGGGTCAAGACAGGATCCCCCTCCCCAATAATGAGCAATGAGACAGTCTAATAAGTCTAATGAAACAAATCAATTTTCAAAGTACGGTGTATACAGTATATATATTTTTAAAAAATTTGGTTCAGGAAATATATTACAACAATTTACATGATTAGTAAGATTCAACTAATCTACTGATAAAATTAGTAATACTAAAAGTCTTATGTGGTGTAGAGTCGCACATTTTTTTTATTCTACTCTATTTACATGTATTACACTTTTACTTTCTCTCTCCAATATGAAATATGTATATATTAATATTTTTTCCTAACTATATTCTAATTTAATATATTCAATATTTGTTTGAATTTTTCAGAAACTCACTTTCCACCTACATCGAGTACTTAAACCTTTACTTGCAGTTACCGGAAAGGCCCGGTGTCCCATTACGCTGATGATATTCTCTTTAATGGTAATTTTTGCTTTTATTCCTAATTATTTTAAGGTGCGTGTCTCGAGGTGCTAATTTTGGGAGATTCTAGCGGCCACAATTCCTGGAATCTTTCAAATGAAATGAAATAAATCCCTTGTATCCCTATGGGAAAAACTAAAGCCATCTCTTACCGCCTAGAGTAACTCAGTAACTCTTCTAACGGCTTTTCGAGACGCGCACCTTAAGTTGACACTAATTTATAATTTTATTTTTAATTTAATTTTACAGTATTCATCTATGAGATAGGGGATGGAGTAAACAAAAACACATCCCTTATCTTTCTTTGTCACAGACTTATTTTTACATAACATACATTTAACCCTGATTAGTACCTCGGTGGCTGTTTCTATTCCACCAATCCTCCCCCTCTCCTCCTTAGGTTGTTTAAAATATTAATTTTTATTTTGATTCTTATTTCAATTTATAGTTCGCTTATTATCCAGTTTATAGGAAAATCTGGATATATATAATTTGACAATATAAAAATTATTTTAATATTTTTCTTGAAAATTAGAAGTACAATTTACACTTAGGGTACTTTTTTCGGCGTCTAATTAAGGAGAGGTAAATAGAGAAAGAGAAAGATACCAACGAGAAGGGTACCCTATTTAAACTTTCGCCACCTCGTTAGCAACGGCGCGCGGTGGTAAAGCGCACAATGGGGCGTAGGCTCTCTCTGAGTCTCTCTCTATCCTTGTCCCACTCGGGCGCAACTCCAACGAGTGCGAGTGAGATGGTCTGATGCTGCTACTAGCTGGTTGGCATTGGCTGGCTTGCTCTGCTCTGGCTTGGCTGGCTGCCTGGCGCCGGGCATCGATCGGGGGACGTATGGGGGATGACCGAAAACCAGGCCAGCACAGCAGCCCCTCTGATGCATCAACCGAACCCCCCATCCCCTCCCAACTCTCTCTTGTGGCATTTTACAACACACCTCCAAAAGGAACATCTTCCGTTAGGCTTAAGATTACACTGGGTCTTCTTTTATAAAAAAAAAAAAAAACTCGCAGGAATCGTAAGAAGTAAAGTGACCATTGGCATTTATAGTAAAAATCTGGTCCAAAAACCTATAAAACTATCTAAAATCTAATAAAATTTAAGACGATAAAGATCTATAGGGCCTACCTTATTAATTATTCAACTGTAATATGAAATATTTAAATAATAAAGCATCTCTATTTTTTTACTCACATATTTAATATACTATACTGGTATACAGTATATACCATAATACGAGATATTTTCAAAATAACAAATTTTTACTTTCTATTACCTCTATATATATATGTTAATATGTACATATATAGAGAGAAAGTATTGGATTCATGTCAAAAATTCGATGTCGAGATTTTGATGGATCTTCACGTTTTGAGGTCCCCTGAATCCAAAAAAGTGGTTTTCGCGACATGGTCTGTCTGTGTGTGGTGTGTGTGTCTGTGTCGTGTGTGTGTGTGTCTGAGAACAAAATATCTCAAGAACGGAAAGAGCTAGGATGTTGAAATTTTATATTTAAGTTAGGCGGGAACCCCCATGGGACTTGACACGAAGCTTTTGAACAAAATCGACCAAAGAGTACTAGTACTTTACTGATGTATTTTTTCAGTTTTTTTCAATTTTCTCAAAATTTGCTCCAACGATTTTTTTTTAAATTCAAAAATCGATTATTTTTTAGATGCTCTTTAAATGTATATTCTCATTTTGCCATTGAAATCTTCTGAAGACGACTTTACTCTTGTACTTCATAGGAAAAATAGTTGCCATGGTAACTCAATATAAATATTTTGCCATACTCATAAATTGTACATCTTGAATTCTCACAAAACAATGATTAATCGCTTCTTCTGACTTTTCTGTAAGCTGATAATGTTATATTTTAAAATTTTATTTTCATTTGCCAACTCACGGCTGAGTTTGTTTGGTGAGTTACATACATAAAGAGAGGGAGGGACTCGAGGGTAGAATAGGGATGTCAAATCTCGGAGATAACGTTGAAAATTCAATTTTGTAAATCACCATGATTATTACCATGCTCTCTCTTTCGCTCTCTAAATAGGGGATGCAGGGACAATGTGAATGGAGGCTATTCCCAAAACACCATTCCATATTTTGACAAATTGCACGTATTAAGGGAATACTTTCTCAATGATCCAGGCATATTTATTTATATTATTTGGTATCTATATATGAGATTTTATTTACATCAATTATTAACCTAAATAAGTCTGTCTGTAATCTGTTCATCCTTGACTTTTTAAGGCTATTAATTTTAACACCAAACCAAGCCATGGGTTAGGGAAATTGTTTATTTTTTTTCGTGAAGTTTTTTTTAAGCCTTTTCGCCATCTTACACTTGTTAGGCCACATAGACATTAACGATTCACATTATTTTAGATACGATATATTAGAAGGTACTGACATATTTATTTATAGCATTTGGTATCCAAATTATTTAAATAAATATTCATCGACTACCTGTCCTCCTCGACTTTAAGATTATCAATATTGACATTTGACTTCTCTAGTCTCTCGGCTCCGGAGGGGGAGAGGGAGTTCATGAATAAAACATACACATTTTTAAATAACCCCTTATTCACATAAATTGTTTTATTAAATAAAACAATGAATTCGTTTCCCCCCTCCCCCCCCACCGTTGCAGAGAGGTTAGAGTTGTTGATAAATGTCAGCCTCTCTGCCACAGGGAGAGACTGGAAGCCAAGAGGCGCGGGTTCGGATTCTAGGCTGTCCGATGAATTTATTGTAAATCATTTGGATACCAAATGACATAAATGAATATGCCTGGACCACCATATATATGCAGTAATTAAATAATGAGTATCATATAGAGTTTAAATGGCCTGAGATGCCGAAACAACAAACTAAAAAAAAGTCAATGGTTGTTTATTTATACGACAGGAAAACGAACGGGTGCAGCCAATAAATATTTTCACAAATTATAATAGGTGCAGGCTAGGCTTTTGACAATGAGAAAATAACTTTTTAGAGTGTTTTCTCCGAATATTTCGAAGGCATTTAATAGCACTTCTTCATCAGTGGCTCACTTTAATGCCACATACAAGTTGAAATTTCGGAGCGAAAAGTCTGAGAGACGCCTTATTGCCTGGTTATTATGTATAGATCAGCCTCTCAAACGTTTCGCACCGAAATCTCAACTTGTATGTGGCATTAGAATGAACCGTTGATGAAGAAGTGCTATTAAATGCCTTCGAAATATTCGTAGAAAACACTCTAAAAATTTATTTTCTCTTTGCCAAGAGCCTAGCCTACACCAATTCTAATTTATATTACTTGGCACGCCACATCCTTTTGTATATTTTGACAAATTAACAATACGTTTTGGGAAAATTTTATTTATCCCATCTTCAGTTCTTCAAAATTGTTTAGATCCCAGAGTTGTCCCATCTTACTTCTCACTGAATAAGTAAGTAAACAACTCGCCCATACATATGAAACATAAATATGCATGTATTGTGCCCATATGGCCAACTCCGAGACCTAACAATTTTGAAGAACTAATGATGGAATACAATTTTCCCGAAACCTCTCGTTAATTTGTGAAAATCTGAGGCTTTGTATTTTTTGGGTGCTCCCTTTCCTGTTGTTTTATTAAAATTATTATCACTTATTTATTTTTTAAAATTTACATAGGCCTACTTTTCAACTAATAAAGTAAAAAGTCGGACTTTTCCAGCGCGTTGATATACAATAATTTCTTATAAAATACAAAAATCTATTAAGCTAAGCTATAGCTAATAATAAATTTCAATGTCTCAAGGAAGAGAGAGATAAGACTTTTCTTGTTTCAAAATCTTTTTTTTTTTTATATTTTTACTAAAGAAAGGGAAAGCCCTAAAGATCCTGACCACCCTTAAATTATAAACTGAAGGGAAACACCAGCAGCCCTACCCTACCATATTTCACACCCGAATAAAGACGAAAACAATAAAACTCCCCCCTAAAACAGAAAATAATGATAAAATATTCCTAAGCACAAAAATTCCGAGAAAAAAAAAATGATTTATTTTTTTATAAGTGCAGTATACGTACTTTTTATTTCTCATTATTTTTCAATTTTCTACGCTTCATAAAAAATTCAGTTTATTTATTTTTTTTTTTTTTTTTTACTTTACATCTAATGATATTTAAATTTTCTTTTAGGAGAAAAAATATATCTACCCGTAAAAATCGCATCAATATTTTCTCAAAAATGAAGCATTATATATAGTGCCTTTGCACTGTTAATGTTTTTTTTATTTTTCATCCTTGTTTAATAAAATTTGAGATTCATTTTCTAGTTGATAAAAATAAATTATCAAATCCTATCTCCCTTTTTCAAGTTTAAATCTTAAAAATAAAATCGAAGGCTTTTCAATGCATTATACATAGGCCTAATTTCAGTATAATACTTTTTTGTATAATAATGAAATTAATATAAGTATAATGGGTTTTATTGTTCTTTGTTATACAATAGACTGTAAAATAGGAAATGGATATAGTTGTTTTAATTGCTTTATTTGAAATGTGGTATTAAAATTTAATTTAATAATATACATGCACCTATAATATTTAAATGAAAATACATTAAATGTATATGTTCATTGAGTATATAAATATTGATACATCAATTTAATAATTATAAATAAGAGTTTAAGAGAATATCAAGCAAGTTATTGCTGAAGAATAGGAGATCGCCTTCAAGGGCGGATACAAGGGGGGGGTAAAGGGGGTAATTACCCCCTCCGAGATTTGAAAAAAATACTTTTTTTAAAAAAAAAAAATTTATTTTTAATGTAAAATTTTAAAAGTTAATACTTAAAAATTTGATTTGTATTAATATTCTGGCAAACAAGTACAGAATGCGCCTTTAAATTACCGAAATTAAGAAAAAATAGTGTGTTGTGCGACGAGTCACACCAGATTATTCCCCCCCCCCCCCCCGAGATACACCTCTGGATCCGCCCTTGATCGCCTTCCTCCGCCGGCACTCGTGCGCTGTAACACATTTTTGTTACGTTACATAACTAATTCTGTCAATTCCCCCTACTGTAAGCCGCGTAAAAGAACTCCGTTCCAAAAAGTTTCTTAAATAACTTATTTTCAAAAACATCTCTTTTTTACTTTCTCTTACTCTACATCTATATGTTAATATATAAAGTATTGGATTCATGTCAAAAATTCGATGTCGAGATTTTGATGGATATATACGTTTTGAGGTCCCCTGAGTCCAAAAAAGTGGTTTTCGCGACATGGTCTGTCTGTGGGTGGGTGGGTAGGTGTGTGTTCAATTTTATTATTTCGTAAATAAACTTTTAATCAAAATCGGCCAAAGCTTTACTGATGTACTTTTTCAGTTTTTTTTTTTTTTTTTTTTTTATTTTCTCAAAATTCGCTCCAACAATTGTGATTAAAATTCAAAAATCAATTATTTTTTAGATGCTCTTTAAAATGTATATTCTCATTTTGTCATTGAAATCTTCTGAAGACCACTTTACTCTTGTACTTCATAGAGGAGATAGGAGAATTGGTTGCCATGGTAACAAAATATAAATATTTTGCCATACTTATCAATTTTACATCTTGAAAATCGAATGTACACCTTACTGTCGGAAACTAAATACATGTCGACACAAAAAATCTGGTGTGACAAGCACAGAACATAACTTTCGATTACCAAAGGTAAGAGAAAGTTGTGTTCTGTGCGTCCAGTCACACCATATTTTTCAGTTCACGTACAGTATATTTAAGTCTCGGCAGTAGGCCTACATTAGAATTAAAAAAAACGGGCAAGACTTCTCCAAGACTTTTTTCTCTCTGTGTGAGTGAATATGAGAAAACAAAATGTATGTTAAAAAAAAAAAAAAAAAAAAAAAACGAATTTAGATGAGAGAGAGAGAATCACGAGTTATAAAAGCTTCAATTTGAAATCTCCCCTTCCATTTTCCTGCATTTATAATTATTTTCCCTATAATTTAATCGTAATTCATATTATATACACCCGACCAGCATCTTCTCAATACTATAATTTAATGTCAATCACAGAGAAAATATTATTGATTGCTATAAGAAATGTTTTCATATATCCTATTGCTTAGTAGTTCTTTTAATATTCATTGAAATAATAGAAAAGATCTGCTCTTTATTCGCTACCTTACTCCCCTTTTAATTAAATTATTAAATGGAATCTTCCACTCTCACCTCAAAAGCTGATTGGGAGACCTCCCTCCACTTTTTTTTAGTTAAAATAATATCATATCAATCTTTTCCCCCTCTCTGCAGTCTCTGCAGTCTATTCCCCCCTCCTCACTAATTAACCAATCACGGGGCTGTATTCTTTGGCGCCATGATACACCTGCTTTTAAGTGGAGGCAAGAGGCTTGAGCAGATCAGTAGAGAGGGGACTCTTGACCTAGCAACTGTGTCTGCGCTCGTTTACCTAAGGAAACCGACGCTCTCTCATTTGACCGGCAGCCATGACGCCAAGCAGCTGCCTCCGCCGTCCTCTCTTCTTTCTCAATCGTTTTGCTTAGGTATTTCGATTCAATATTACTTATTATTTATTTATTATTCACTTTAAACATATAATCTTTATAAATAACATAAAAATTTAACAATTCCTCAATATTTTTTTTACTTTCTCTACCTATGTATATATGAATATATATATAGAGAGAAAGTATTGGATTCATGTCAAAAATTCGATGTCGAGATTTTGATGGATCTTCACGTTTTGAGGTCCCCTGAATCCAAAAAAGTGGTTTTCGCGACATGGTCTGTCTGTGTGTGGGTGTGTGGGTGGGTGTGTGTGTGGGTGTGTCTGTGTTCAATTTTAAGCATGAAGGAATTGAGCTATGAGGCTGAAATTTTATATTTAAGTTAAACATCCTCCTGGACCGGAAAAATAAGCTTTTAATCAAAATCGGCCAAAGAGTACTAGTACTTTACTGATGTACTTTTTCAGTTTTTTTCGATTTTCTCAAAATTTGCTCCAACGATTTTTTTAAAATTCAAAAATCAATTATTTTTTAGATTCTCTATAAAATGTATAGGCCTATTCTCATTTTGTGATTGAAATCTTCTGAAGACCACTTTACTCTTGTATTTCATAGGGAAGGATAGGAGAAATGGTTGCCATGGTAACAAAATATAAATATTTTCCCATACTTATAAATTTTACATCTGAATTCATATGTTCCCTACTGTCGGGAACTAAATATATGTCGACACAAAAAATCTGGTGTGACAAGCACAGAACACAACTTTCGATTACCGAAGGTAAGAGAAAGTTGTGTGCTGTGCGCCAGTCACACCATATTTTTTTGAACCATATATGATTGCATGCCATCGGGGAATATTTTTTGCTCTCTTACTATTGGTAATTTCACATGTGCATATTTTATTTTATCCATTTTTTTAAAGTCCGATTCTTTCATATACAATTTCAAACATAGTATGCTAAGTGTTTCTTTCTCTCGTTAGTCCATTTTGCTTTTAATTAATCTCTCTCACCATCGCTAATTTAATTCAAAATTACTAACTAAATAAATAATTATTTTGTAAAATACTGAGATGAATAATTCTAAATGAATATATTACTTGAAAGAGAAAGGCATTTTCCATATCCTAAGCCTATAGACTAGATCATACTTGTTCATATATTATAATATAGGCATATATGAATGCCTTATATTTAAATAATATTTGAAGGATGGAACGTTTTAATATTGAAATGAAATGAATGCACAACTTTTGATTACCGAACGTAAGAGAAAGTTGTGTGCTTTGCGCCAGTTACACCAGATTTTTCAACAAATTAGTAGAAAGAACAATAATTTTCACATCTCCAATATATATTACTATTCCCATTAAATAATCCATTCAGTCATTAGGTAGAAATTATCATTTAAAAAATTTTCTTCATATATATGTTAAATGATATATAAAATAGATATTATTATGATTATCTTCCTTTCTAACGTGAATCGTGAAATTTACTACATTTAAAGGAACTTTAAATGATATTCCCTCTTTCCACACGATTGATGGTCCTCGTCATCCAGGAAATCGTTTTAAGATAAGGAAGAGATTAATGAAAAACGGATTCTGAGAGTGAATTGAAAGAATAAAGAAGTTGGAACTTGTACATATTCAGAGTGCCGTAAAAGCCGCCTTTATCTACCTGATTTTCATTTATTTCAAATTTGTTTACTGTTTTTTTTTTCTGAATTTTTTTTTTAATTAAAATTAATTCTTCTGAATCTGTCCAAGTCGTCTTCAATTGAAACATGAAAGTTACGAGATGCAAGGTAGGAATTTTGCAGGTTGAAGAAAAAATTGTACTAAAATTTTTCTTTTTTGTAGAAAAATAAAACAATTTTTTTCTTCATATCTGCAAAATTTCTATCTTACATCTCGCAACTTCCCTTTTTTTATGAAGTATAAAATTATACACCTCGTTTTCCGTATTTCAAATCGAAAGCGATTTATTTTTGAAATTTATTTCCTTTTAATTTAATTTCATTCATTTGGAAATAATTTGAATAAGATTTAAACTGGTAAATTGTTGGCTCTAGTTGAAACATAATTCAATTAAATTGCAATTGAAAATAAATTGGAACTAAAAACACGAGGCGATAAGCTTCAATATATTTATTGGTATAAACATTTAATAGGTATTTTAAAACTTGATGTGTCATATTCACAAATGATACAATTATTAACAACACTTGTAAGACAGTTCTCAAGTGTCAAAATACATATCAAATATTTAATCTATAAAGAATATATTGAAACATATCACTTGGTATATTTAGTTTTAATTTACCTAATTAATTTGAATTCACGCCAAAAACGCATACTTATCAAGATTGCAAAAATTAAATTGTTTTTATCAGTAAATTTTGTTTGATTTCTGAAGCTAGTCATCTAAATTAAAAACTCATGGTATTTTTGATTAATTGCTCCAGATCTTCTCTATAGCTATATAAATTCGCTAATGTTCGTCTACATGTCTGTCCGTCTGTCTGTCACGCTCTATTTGGGCAACTTCCCTTTGGAATTTTGAAACCAAATTTTTTATACTTAAAGAGGACCTTTTAGGGATTACAGGAAACTTATTTTCATCCCGAATTGCTATAACTTTTTGAGTTATTAATTCCCAAAGTTACAATTTTTTCTAAAGGAAATGTATAGATTGAAGAAATGAAGTGGCTGTTATATTTGACAATAAGAGGATAAAGGAGCAAGCAGCCAGGTAGTTAGTCTCCACGAAATGAAACTCTCTATTGAGGAAACAGTTTCGATTTTAATGAAATATAACCATCATCAGTCCATTTTTTTGAGCTGAAAGCATTGTTGAGTTATAGAAAAAAACAAAATAACAAAAGCATTTAACATTTGAGCTCACACTGTATGTATCAGTTATATATTGTTTGTAAATATTCAAATAATCTTTTGTTATTTTGTTTTTTCTATAACTCAGCTTTCAGCTCAAAAAATGGACTGATGATGGTTATATTTCATTAAAACCGAAACTGTTTCCTCAACAGAGAGTTTCATTTCGTGGAGACTAACTACCTGGCTGCTTGCTCCTTTATCCTCTTATTGAAATGTATAGATATATATTTATGACTAGCCGCTGCGCACGGCTAGTTTAAAATATATCAACAAACAAATAGGAATTTTTTTCGGGTTTTTAAAATGATATTAATCCTTCAACATATTGATTCACTTAGATTTAATATTTTGGGAATAGACACGAGACTTTCTATCTACAGTCGTCATTTTGGTTGCCTAAGCTTAAGGCGCCACTTTCGAGCCCATCAGGCACTGTGGCACCTACAGAAACCTTCCCAGCTAGCAGAGACCCGTCAAAATGACGTCGGAAACTGGTCAGAGATGACCAGAAATGACGTTATGTTTGACGACAAAATGACCTAAAAATCACGGACTAATGTCACAGACCGATGACGACATTTTGAAACGTCAAAAAAACGTGATTCCGTGACTTTTTTTTGACCAATTTTTTGACGTCAAAATGACCTAAAAATCACGGACTAATGTCACAGACCGATGACGACATTTTGAAACGTCAAAAAAACGAGATTCCGTGACTTTTTTTTGACCTTTTATAATCTGATGGATAAATAAAATGAGAAACAAACTCACATATAAAATTAAATTGTATTAATAATATAATATAATTATAAAACACATTATTTTAGCAATTAAATACATCACTTCTCTATCCATATAAATGACAAAAATAGGAA
>JAKCPI010029242.1:0-15738 GCA_023213315.1 Euborellia annulipes | reverse complement strand
CCCCTGCAATGTGTATAATATCATCAATGAGTAGGCCTATATATAAATATTAAATGAAAAAGATTATATGGCCTAAGATGCCAAAAAAACGAAAAAAAAAATATATCAAAATGCTGTAGAGAGAATTTTTTTAAAGTGAATTATTCATCAATCAAGAATTTTCTACAATTGTTTTTGTCTTCATCATGATAGTGAGCTCACAACAGACATCTGATAAAGGTAAAAATCATTTTAGAAGCGTTGTCTCGATAGATCAATAAATCACTTTAAAAAACAAATGTTAATAAATCCAAATAATCCTAAAATATCGTATTATGTGGTCTCCAAAAATGTGTGCAAATGCCTTCAGTTTAGAAAAAAAACATTTCATTTAATTGAGTGTAAAATTATAATTAACGATAAAACGATTAGAGAGAATTATTGTAAAATCGAGAGTGAGTTTTATCACTTTCCTATTTTAATTATCGACTTGTGCGATTTGGGAATTAATTAGAGGGATAATTCATCCTTGCATTTTGCAGTAGAGACGATGCGATGATATGCATAGAAGCGAAAGTTCATTAATATTTAAAATTTCACCTCGCGGTTTTCAAAAATATTTTTAAACTGGTAGCCGTTGGCTCTTGATGAAACATTATAAGTAGGTAAAAATTAATCAAAAACTCTAGGCGATATATTGGTGTAAATATATTGAAACATATTACCTAGTGTTTTTGATTAATTTTAATTAATATTTTTAAGATTCAAAAATCTAATGCAAAGATGTTCTCATTTCTGAATTTTTTTTTTTGTCATAAAGGAAAAATATTAAAATAACCGGATCATGAAAAAAGGTTTTTGAAAAAGCGATGCGTCAAACACTTGAGCCGAAATGGATTGAGAATTAATGTTACAAGATGTGGATTTTATAGCTGGATAATCGTTAATAAGTAGCCTAAATAAAAGAATAGCAGCTAGCAGCTAAAATTATTTCATTTATTGGCCCTCTAGGCTGACGTTTCGGTCTTGGTCAAGACCATCCTCAGAGCTTGCGGGCTCTCAATTAAGAACCGACCGAATATTCAGTTTCGGTTACGGTTGCGGCCAAAAATCCTGGTTTCGACCGTAGTTTCGGTTTCGGTCAAAAACTAGCCGAAACCTGAGTTTGAAAAGACGGGAAGAGACTCGCATGCAAAAAGCAAAAAAAGGCCAAATGATTTGCACGAGAAAAAAATTTCGGCAAAACGGAAAAGGTGCGGAAAAATTTAGTCTCCCTAAAAAAAAGGTAAAATGATTTTCATGGGAGGGGAAAAATTTTCCGCCGGGGGGTGGAAAAATTTAAAAAAAAATTTAAAATTTTCAGATGCTGGGCCGGTAGAATTCGATCTTCAATACAAGATGTTCTTTTCTCGGCACTTTTCTTAGTGAATTGGTGGTAGGGTTTCAATTTTTTTAATAAAATTTTCGAATTTTATTAACAGAGGTTTTTAATTAGTATGTAGGTTTACATAGGCTTCACAACTGTTTTCGGCTTTTGCCATCATCAGAACCTTCTTGCATCATACATTATGATCCCATTGAGATTTCCATATATATTCTTTATCTCCTTCCCTTATTTTTATTTTTGTTTTTTTTTTTTGTACGCTGAAGGAGATAAAGAATATATATAAATCTCAATGTTATAACATGATCAGATTCTGATGTGGCAAACCGAAACAGTTGTGAACGGCCTGCAATGTTACCTACATACATAATTAAAAAACAGAACAAAACAAATTTCATTCTTCCTTTGTCCCCATGACCTCCCGTGATTGGAACAAGCTCCGCGTCTATCTTCCCCCAAACCTACAATCTTCTAGACTTCAAGTCTAACCTCAACAGCATCTTCAGTTCCCGCAGTTGAGTTTCCCTTTATGCTTCTCCTTTTGTTTTTATTTTCTTTCCTGGACATGCATGTTATTGGTCATTATAGGTTCGGACCTATGCACCCATTCCAAAAAAAAAAAAAAAAAAAACCTCTGTTAATAAAATTCGAAAATTTTATTAAAAAATGAAACCTACCACCTTAATTCAACCAAGAAAAGTGCCGGAAAGACATCTTGTATTGAAGATCGATTTAAAAAAAAGTAAAATGATATGAATTTTTTTATAGGAAATACAAATTTCGGTTACGGTTACGGTTTCGGCCGAAACTAAGATTGAGGTCGAATTTCGGTTTCGGCTGAAAATCTTGTTTCGGTCGGACCCTACTGTCAATATAGGCAAACAATCAATAATTCAATCTTTATTGTATGCATATATTGATATATTGACAGCCCGCAAACTCTGAGGATGGTCTTGACCAAGACCGAAACGTCAGCCTAGAGGGCCAATAAATGAAATAATTTTAGCTGCTATTCTTTTATTTACTTATTATTTTTTTAGAGTTAATCTTTGAAATAAATGGAGAGAATTCAGTTAACTTAAAGTGAAAAATTACTATCAAATTGGATTTGTTTTTGGAAATTTCAGGATATTATTATTCCGGAGGCCCCAATCGCACTCGTTAGTCTCCGTAAATTTACAACTAAATGTGAAATTTATACATTGGGGACCAAAAGGCTGGGATAACGATCCCAGGATCTCCAGTCTGATTCGATTCCCTGTGAGATCTTGCAAAAATATTGAATTTTTAAACAAAAGAAGCCATTATTCTATTGACAATGATTTCCCTATATTGAGATTATTTTGAAATGGAATGAAATGTCTACAAACTTGCGGGCTTCGTTCATAATTTTTTTTTTTAATTCCCCAGCACCATTAAATTGTTTCTATTAGCATTTATTTATTTTTTTTTTTGTAATCTGATGTTCGTTCGCTTCTTAAATTACTTTGAAAAAAAAATCCCCCCTGCGTGATTTTTATCGCACAATGCATTCTGAGACATAAAATATGTGAGACACGCAATGCACAAGGGCATCGGTCAAATCAAAACTACTTAAAACATTTCTGATACGTTTTTAACATGAGTTACAGAAATAGTTCTACGTAGTTTGTGTTGCCTGAAGATAGGCAACCCATATGACCAATGAAGTTAGCGAATCTATGAATCCGTTTAAGGAGTCAGCCATTGGGACTACTTTCTCTTTATTCGATCGACGCTATGAAATAATTAAGAAGTTTTATTAATCGCGAAACCATCTTTGGCGATATTGTCTCATTTGCCAGGCTACTGACCCGTGTGGAATGTTAGATATCGAATCAACACCCTTAACAATACAATCTTCTTCTTCTGTCCTCGCCATTATTAATCCCGCGGTGCGGGGTCGGCGGACCTCACTCCCCCCTACCCAATGCTGTTGTCTCCGGCAGGCCAAGCTCGGTCATGTCTCTCTTGATCCGATGAAGCCAAGTCCTAGCCATCCTAGGTGCTCCTCTGTGTTGTCGTCCGAGGAGCCCCATATCGTACACCGTCCTCGCCACGTCACTGCTCTCTTGGCGTACGACATGTAATCAGCGGAGACGCCATTCGCGCATTTTGTCAGTGATTGGTCGCTATGCCAAACCTGCTCCAACCCTTAACAATACGATAACCTGTCCAAAAACGTTCTGTTTTGATAAATCATTCTATAAAGTTATAGATTTGTTAGCTATTGGTTCTTGATTCGATAAGCTTGAAAGACTGGGCCTCTACGGAATGAACAAAAATTGGCTGACTGATCAAGTAAAAATATTAACTAGAAGAATGAAGCGAATTCAGGAATATTGGGGCCGAATAGACAATTTTATCTTCTTTGTAATTAAAAATAAAATTGGCAGGCTGCCTGGCAATGGAGTAGAACAACAGTCACCACAATTGTTGCGGATAAGCAATACCAAAGGCGGCGAAACCTCGGATGGGGTAAGAATCAGCGTATGAAACGTCCCCCGGTAACCATCCGTATATTAATATCAAATACAAAAGTCCCCAAGGAAGGAAGGTTTTATTTTCTACTCCTAATTTTTTTCATCTTATTAATCCATGGCAAACGCTTGTAGACGTGAGGCATCTGTTTGCATTTAATAAAAGCCACCTGTTCTTAGATCAATGGTCTCAACAATGTGAATCAGTTCTCCACAAAGTCGGCCCTTCGCTACGAACTTCTCTCATAAAAAGGGCACTTCACCAGGGTATGATAAAAGTATTCTACAAATTGCAAACAACACATAACGAGGTGGGATCCAATTTGTAAAGAGCAACCTCCAGGCATGAATTCTCTGCCTAGTGCAGTACCTTATTAGGATTCTCAATTCCAAAAGGACACCCTGCACGGAATTTATAAAATTATATTTATTATTGAGGGGTGAGAAATAGAAATTAGGAACAGACCGAATATTCGGTTTCGGTTACGATTTCGCCCAGTTTCGGCCAAAAATCCTGGTTTCGGTTTAGGCCAAAAACCAGCCGAAACCTGAGTCTGAAAAGTTGGGATGGGACTTGCACGCAAAAAAAAATGGTCAAATCATTTTTGCACGCGAGGGAAAAAAATTTCCGGGGAAAAAAGAGGCGGAAAAAATTTCGCCCACGGGAGGAGAAAAAAATTTTCCGCAGGGCGGAAATATTTCAAAAAAATAAAAAAAAAGGTAAAATGAAATGAATTTTGTATAGGAAATACAAGTTTTGGTTTCGGCCGAAACTAAGATTGAAGCCGAAATTCTGTTTCTGTTTCGGCTTAAAATCTTGTTTCGGTCGGACCCTAATAGAAATAGAGAGAGGAGTAATTTGCTGAGGAAGGATATGAATTAAATAAAGAGTAGTCACTTCAAATACAAAGTAGGCCTGATGAAGGTATTGAAACGATGCTGATGAAAGAAGAGTCCGAAGCCATTGCGGCTATGACGTTGATAGTTCTCATGTGGAATCTTCTAATCTATCAATTTGTTGTATACAATTATCGTGAATTATTGTACAAAAATTTATTAACAACAAGATCTTGATTCTCAATTATGAGTTCAACTTTTGTTTGAGCCCTGAGAGAATCAAACAAAAATTAGCGATTTCTCCAAACCTACCAAGTTTGATTATCTTGATCCATGGTCTCATTGGTCTGAATAATGGAGTTTTTAATGTAATTTTATTTAACACTGTTTTAGCCATTATTATTTTGGAACCGGCAACTGAACAGTGTCGACATTCTTCAAATTGAATTTGAACTCCTTATCATGAAGACGAGAGAAATTTGAAGTCTATCATAAAAAAAGAGAAAAATAAAAAACATTAGAAAATTTTTCTTATTAAAGTAGCTATCTTTTTAATTTTTAGATTTAATACCAAAGGATCCAGTTAGTTAATGCCGCGACGAATCTCGCCGATCTCAGCCCCCACTGCCACCCGAACCCATCTGAAACAAAAGAAGAATAGATTTAGATTTTATGATTGATTCTTTCAACAAAGTTTGGGAATAATTTTATTTAACTCACTCTGTAGACTGCTTCTTTCGGCTCAACGAGGGCTTGATCCTAAAAACTAACCTAATCCCACACTATCTATGACCGGGACGGCCATCTAATTCTAAAATGGAGCTCCTCTTCTTTCTTGAAACGATCGCGAAACGCGGACACTCCCGGAAGGCAGGTAAGCCTTCATTCAGCATATAAATCGAAAACGAACGGGGATATCGCGTCCAGGAAACCTAGTAAGAGAAAAGGAAACACACACGCGCACTCACAGGGACATACTCAAATCACAGATCAATTAATCTCCGCCCACCTGCCTAATATCATTTACTAAATAGCGAGCTAAAAAGAAGCGGAGATAATTGATCTGATATTAATTCACGAGTTAGGAAGCAAGCCAGCCAGTACAATACTGAAGATCCCCCTTGATTGCTCATCTCAGAAACAGAATGACGTTGTTCAAGATGCATGCTGAAAAAAAAGAACCCTAAAAGCTAACAACATCCTATACGAACTCCTAACATCTTGAACATTAACTCACTCTGTCCTGAAACAACCAAGGCCCAGAACTCAGCACTGACTGACAAAGCCCGGAGAAAGAGAAAACACTCTTTCCCTCAAATACGCGAAAGGGAGAAACATACGATAGAGGAATTCTCCGAGTCCCTTGAATATCGTTCAAAAGCGAATTGAATCCTCTACTGGGAGCCCTGCCTAAACCTAAATAGAGGAGAACAACAAAATCCTATGCCAGTATTGAGGAAACAATTGGCAATTAAACAACATCCGAGAGAACATCAGAGAACTCAGACACATAAGACCTAAATCCCCACATATAAATATATCAATGCGTGAGCGTAGAGATTTGCTAATATGTTTGGCGCCCTCTATAAAGAACCTATCTATTTCTAAAAAATAATCTAGTAAGCTTAAACATTATCAACATAAAGTGATAGATCCCACATACACGCCTAAGTCCTAATATAATAGCTAAAATAACAATGCATGCACAGTTGAATTGTCTCATATGATGATGCTGATCCAACGTTGGACAAGGGACAGGGAGTAGTGTGCATTACCTAATCCACCCATTTATCATATTACCAACTATCATTTACCATTTGCACTGAAGATTCACCCATCCCTTGTCTTAAGATCCAGAAATCGCCATCGGGATACTGAAATATAAAAATCTACTCTATTTATATCAAATGAAATTAGAATTTAAATTTGAAAAAAATATTTAAATGAAATTGTAAATCAAAAAAAGAATTTAAATGAAATTGTAAATCAAAAAAAGAATTTTTAATTTTGAAAACTAACTAAAATAAAGGGACTCTGAAATGGAAGAAATATATAAATTAATAACATCCTATCCATGCACCTCAAAAACTATCCTAAAACCGAAATTTAAAAAAAAAAAAAAAAAAAAATTGAAAATCCTGAATCTATCTCACTCTACGCCCACGTAAATGTTCATACAGGCCCTTGATGTATCCGCTACACTCTGCAATCAGCTGCGGAGGCTGGCTGCTTCGAAGATTCGGTCGACCTGGTCACAGCGATGCCTGCCTGATGTTCATCTTCTGAAATGAAATAAAGGCAGATTACTTAAATGTTGTTTTAGAATACTTTCAATTTCAATGTTCAAATATACTAATCTGATTCAGACTTTTCCCTATTGAAAATTAATTAAAAAAATTAAATTAGAGAAAAGTTATTCAGAGATCTTATTCTCTGAATAGGATTAGGGTAATATATTACGGCCTTCAGATCGCCCTAATTCCTGTTGCCTGTGTAATGGTATCAATTCCTGATTATTATCTGAAATATAATTTGTTGCACTCTGGGTTTTAATTATGAAAATAGAAGAATTAGTTTTAATAAAGACCAATTTTATTTATGAAAATGTAGCGATTCGAGATTAACTTTGTGGTATTTGACATTTTGTAATTAAAATTTTACCTTGTTTTAGGTTTATATGGCACTTGTTTTTAATGTTTGTATATTTTGGGTATCTACCATTACCTGTTATTTTGTAAAAATATTTGGAAAAAATAATTAAATAATTAAAGACCAATTGTTATTTTGTAAAAATAACAGGTAATGTAGATATTCAAAATATACAAACATTAAAAACAAGTGTCAAATACCACAAAGTTAATCTCGAATCGCTAGCTTTTCATAATTAAAACCCAGAGTGCAACAACGTATATTTCAGATAATAATCAGGAATTAATACCATTACACAGGCAATACGCAAAACGGGAAAAGTCTGTATCAGATCAATACGTATAATGTAATAAATTAAAAAAGTCAAAAGAGTAGTTTTTTAGTAGAATATATAAAATTTTCACCTTCCAAGGAGTTGAAGGTCACTCGATGCCTCCTTGCTTGGCAATAAATCACAAACGGCACACATCTGCAAAAGAGGAAATAATATACGTTAAGAATATCTCTCTCTATCTCTCGATAACAAAGAGAAAATTTATATTTTTTACATATAGACCTATTTAGTTTATAATATTTAGTTGTTTTTTTCACAATTTTTTTTCCCAGTCACACTCACATACACACAGTCTTTTCGGCAACTTAGGCCATTTAAGACTTTATACGATAACCGTTATTTGTTTAATATATATATTTGTGCGACAGTCACACCAGATTTTTTATTATCATATTCACTCCAAAATTGTTTGAAGCACACTTTACTCTTGTACTTCAAAGGAAGATAGGAGAATGGTTGCCATATTTGATTATAAATTTTACCTCTCAGGTTGCTGGTTCGATTGCCGACCGAAACGTGAAAATTTATTTCAAATTACCAGTCAATTGAAATAAATTTGCTAAAAGGGATGGCCTTAGAGGCCGTAAAAAACTAAACTATTTTATAAAGGCAAAATCTACAGTGGTGAGGCGGCGGAGGGTTTTTTTTTTTTTTTTTTTTGCAACAACACCGCTGTCCCAGGCATTCTAATATTTTAGAAAATCTTTACATATCAAAGTCTTCGCCTTCAAAAATATTTTAGACATTTTTTCTTGTTAGAAATTCCATCAATTTTCCTCGTTTTAAATTAAATCAGTTATTTTCCCTGGTGAGTTTTAATATTTTTTTTTTTTTTTTTTTTATATATTAAAAGATAATTCTGCTCTTCCTCATCTACTTTGTATTTTTTTTGAAATTTGCCCTCTCGGCTCCAGTGGCCATTTAGTAGTAGGGCCTATATATTTTGAATATATTTTTTTTTTAGACTCACACTTTTTTCCCATTCACATTCACACAGTCTTTTCGGCAACGTAGGCCATAAAAGACGTTAAACGATAACCGTTATGAAAATATATATGTTTGGGTCCAGGCATTTCTATTTAAGCCATTTGGTATCCAAATCCATCGGACTGCCTGGAATCCGAACCCTCGACACTTGGTGTACAAGGCAGGCGCGCTACCAACTACCCCAACCCCGAGGGCGCGGTTATTTTGAATATGTATTTAAATTAGCTCCTGATGGTTACCGAGGGTCGTTCTACACGCTGATGAAACTGTATTAACATGGAACTATTAAAGTTTTTACATAATGTTTCGTAATAAACAATGAATCATTCCAAGGAATAGAATTATTTATTAGAAATATTATGAATAAGTTTGGAATGTTTAATTAGATATTGAAACAATCCACTCTTCTGGAATTTTTAAGGGGCTATAGAAAGGATGGACATTTAATGAGAAAAGAAAAGGATGTGGGATTTGAAGATGGAAGTGAAGTGATAAAAGACTAAGGGGGAGATGGAGGCAAAAGGGATTGGCAAATGAGGACGAACAATCAAAATAAACGACCCCTAAAAATAAAAATCTGGTGTGACTGGCGCACAACACACAACTTTCTCTTAACTTCGGTAATCGAAAGTTGTGTACTGTGCTTGTCACACCAGATTTTTTGTGTCGACATGTATTTAGTTTCCGACGGTACGGTACATTCGATTTTCAAGCGGTACAATTTATAAGTATGGCAAAATATTTATATTTTGTTACCATGGCAACCATTTCTCCTATCTTTTCTATCGCGTACAAGAGTAAAGTGGTCTTCAGAAGATTTCAATCACAAAATGAGAATATACATTTTAAAGAGCATCTAAAAAATAATTCATTTTTGAATTTAAAAAAAAAATCGTTCGAGCGAATTTAGAGAAAATCGAAAAAAACTGAAAAAGTATATCAGTAAAGTACTAGTACTCTTTGGTCGATTTTGTTCAAAAGCTTCGTGTCACGTCCCATGGGGGTGCCTAACTTAAATATAAAATTTCAACCTTCTAGCTCTTTTCGTTATTGAGATATTTTGTTCACAGACAGACAGACCATGTCGCGAAAACCACTTTTTTGGATTCAGGGGACCTCAAAACGTGTATATCCTTCAAAATCTAGACATCGAATTTTTGACATGAATCCAATAATTTCTCTCTATATATATTAACATATATAGAGGTAAAAGAAAGTAAAAGCTCTAGGGATAGAAGAAGAAGATGGACTTGTTAGATACGGGGGCAAGTGCCCTACCAACAAAAGGAATTTGTCAATTCCTATATGAACCCTGTTATGCATTAGTGTGTCAAGCGCAAAAAATTCAAAATTGAGTTAAGCACGGAATATTGTTTCAAATGCTATAATTAATAATATTTTTTTATGAAATATGTCCTAAAAAAATTTATATTTAATGTTACTTGAACAATTGACAAAAAAAATTATATATAATCCAATGAAAACAAAAAACTTTAATGTTAATTTTCTCAAAACTCGCTATCTGGCGCTTGACATACTAATGCGTAACAGGGTCCATATAATAAATAGATATATTCTGTTTAATTAAGTAGAGTAGTTGAAAACTAAAAAAAAAAAATTAATTCTTTCTAATTTATGTTATTGCAATTGAATTTCTCTTAAAGTAAATTCAAATAAAAATCAATTAATTCGTTGGCTGCTTAAAAGTGCCATTTTCTAAATTGCTCCCAATCACCGATTAATAACCTCGGATTGGCGACGCAGGTTTGCGATTGCGAAGGCGATCCAGTCCTGTCTGTCTGTCTGTCCTTCCCTCTCTCTCTTTATATCTTAAATTTTGAAGAATTCATCCATTTGACGTTATTTTTTTTTTCTTTAATTTATTTCTTGTTATCTGGTAGAGATGATAAGGATTATCTCCGGCAGCGAGAACCAGGTCACTGTTGCATGTCGAAACATATTCGTTCGGACACGCCCCTTGTTTTGGCCATGAACAGCCAGCCTCTGCAGCAAGCAAGACACCTCTTCAAATAAACAATTATTTTGGGAGGACGGAAACGGCATCGCTCCTTAATGAGATCCTTCAGGCTGCTGCATCTCACTCATTTGTAAACAGACTCATCAAATTCGGCTCGTTTTATGATAATTTCCAATTCCCAGGAGATGGGAAGGCACGCAGCAGCAAGTATTGCCTCAGCAGCCGAAAATAAATAAAATTGGCAATTAATAAACAGAGATTGATGCGTCCAAAGACGATTTTTTGCATACAAATCTTCAGTACAATCGTGGATGAAATAAATTACCCCAGACTTGAACACGCGGTGACTCTATTCTTTTTACTTTCTCTTACCTATGTAATATATATAGAGAGGGAAAGTATTGGATTCATGTCAAAAATTTGATGTCGAGATTTTGATGGATATACACGTTTTTTGAGGTCCCCCAACCAAAAAAAAAGTTTTCGCCGCCAGGGCGGTCTTTGTGTGTGTTGCTGGGTTAATTTAAAAATTAGGGAATGGGGAGGGGGGGGGAATTTTAATTTAAATAAAACACCCCCGGGGGGGGGGGGAAAAACTTTTAAAAAATCGGCCAAAGATACTAGTACTTTACTGATGTACTTTTTCAGTTTTTTTTTATTTTCTCAAAATTTGCTCCAACGATTTTTTTTTAAGTTCATAAATCAATTATTTTTTAGATGCTCTTTAAAATGTATATTCTCATTTTGCCATTGAAATCTTCTGAAGACCACTTTACTCTTGTATTTCATAGGGAAGATAGGAGAAATGGTTGCCATGGTAACAAAATATAAATATTTTCCCATACTTATAAATTTTACATCTTGAATCATTGTTCCTACTGCGGAAAAATATCGACACAAAATCTGGGACAGCACAGTACACAACTTTCGATTACCGAAGGTAAGAGAAAGTTGTGTTGTCCAGTCCACCATTTAATCGAATGCACCCTACTGTCGGAAACTAAATACATGTCGACACAAAAAATCTGGTGTGACAAGCACAGTACTCTTACCTTCGGTAATCGAAAGTTGTGTGCTGTGCGCCAGTCACACCAGATTTCTTTATTTAAAACTTCATTTCGTGATCTCTTTGTACGTATAAAAGAAGTTCCTGTTTTATAATTATTATTTTGTTTTATATCCCAGCGTAGGTGTTTAATTTATGCAAAACGGTATTTGTGTTATATTTATAATTTATATTAACCTCGGAATTAAAGTCCCACATATTTAGCGAAATATAACTGGATTAGAGGTCCCCTTCCAACTTTTTGCACATAAAAAAAAAAAATTCCAATTCTTATGAAATTTTGTATTTATTTACGATCCTATATTGTGTATAAAATGTCCAAATATGAGATTAAAATTTTGAAAAATAACCATAGTTTATTTCAAGCAGTCAACATTTAAAATGCAAGTTTGAAACTAAGGTGCTATGGGAAACTAAATATATCTCGACACAAAAAATCTGGTGAGACCAGCACGGTGCACAACTTTCTCTTACCGAAGGGTAAGAGAAAGTTGTGTGCTGTGCGCCAGTCACACCAGATTTTTTTTTAGCCGATTCAAATTCCAAAGTTAGATGACCCACCCTTTATTACCTACACACATATTTTATCCTACAATTTGTATTTTTGTCTAGATAATATGGCCTAATAACAATTAATTAGGAAAATCAATCGGAATAAGAGTTTGTCTAGATGCAACGCGTTAATAGGCAAATTACGGAAAAATAATTTCGCTAGGGAAATGAAGTTGCGCAATAAGTAACTTATGTATAAAATTTCAGCCTCATAGTTCAATTCCTTCATGCTTAAAAGTGAACACAGACAGACACACACACACGACAGACCATGTCGCGAAAACCACTTTTTTGGATTCAGGGGACCTCAAAACGTGTATATCCATCAAAATCTCGACATCGAATTTTTGACATGAATCCAATACTTTCTCTCTATATATATATTAACATATATATAGAGGTAAGAGAAAGTAATAATACTAAATTGTATTAAAAATAGCTTAGAAAAAACAAAAACCAAATTAGACAATACCGGCTTAAATTGAAATCAAAGCATTGCGTCCAGATTACTTCACAAAACTAGAACTTCCGGTGAAATCGTAATTAACAATACTTATCAAAAACAATTTCTTGCACGCATCATCATAATTATAATTGAAAAACGTTATCTTTGGATCATCCTAAAGAATGATGGCCGCCAATTATTGCTCGGCCCGGTGTTCCATTAAGTATTAAGTAGCCGATAGCGTGAAAGAGGCGACGATTTTGCAACTTAGCCGGCGACAGCGACAATCTCGTAAAGTATAATGAAATAACCGGGTTATTCTCCCTCCCTCTCTCATTTTACACAAATGAAATTGAATTGGTAACCAAATATACCATTTAGATGCAATCAAGCCATTTTTGTTTTTTACTAGAATGCCATGTTAGGAAAGAGGATATGTAAAAGGCCTATTTTCTGTTTGAGAGAAAAATGATTAGGTGGCAATTCATAGAAAGCGTCATCTGCGTGCGTGCATCGTTTGTATTCAATCCAGAGCAGGTGCCTTGCAAAGAATTTAATTTAATTTCTGGTATATTATGACTAGAGACAGGATTTTTATGCAGCAAAAACTTCTAAATATGCCATATAATATGCAGTAAAAGTATTAAAATATGACAATATCGTGTTTTATTTTTAGAAGGAAATAGTGAAAAAACAAAAATTGGTCTCGCAATAAAAACTAAATTCAATGTTCAATCGCACCTCTTATCTACGGTAATTGAAAGTTGTGTTCTTTGCTTATCACACCAGATTTTTTGTGTCGACATATATTTAGTTTCCGCCGATATTCAAGATGCAAAATATATATAAACAGAAAAATATGGCAACCATTTCTCACGTCTTTTCTATGAAGTTCGAGAGTAAAGTGTGTTTCGCCCTCGGGGCTTGGTGTAGACGTTAGCGTGCTAACCTCGTATACCAAAAGTCGCGGGTTCCGACCCCAGGAAGTCCGATGATTTTATTTGAATACTAAATGGCTTAAATAAGAATGCCTGGACCCCAATATATATATTACAACGGTTATCGTCTAAAGTCTTATATGGCCTAAGTTGCCGAAAAGACTGTGTGAATGTGTGTGTGAGTGTGAGTGTGAATGAGAAAAAAGTGTGAGTGTTAAAAAAAAGTGTGTTTCAAAAGATTTCAAGGGCAAAATGAGAATATAGGCCTATATTTTAAAGAGCATCTAAAAAAATAATTGATTTTTTTAATTTTAATTAAAATTGTTGGAGCGAATTTTGAGAAAATCGATTAAAAAATTAAAGAATTATATATATCATGTCCATGAAGTAATTATGAAAAACATATAACCAAGTATTTATTAATTTAAATAAGCGAAAAATGTAGGTGGGACTCCCGGCGGCACCTACATTTTTTGCTTATTTAAATTAATAAATACTTGGTTATATGTTTTTAAAAAAATTAAAATAAAATAAAACTTTTCCCGGAAAAAAAAATACTCAAAAAGTTTTAAATATTCAACTTTATGCAATATTCGCCAAATATTTCAAGGTAGTTTATAGCTGTGTGTTTAATTATAATGGTGATAAGAAATGAAGGGAACCATAGCTGCATTTCTCTTCATTTCGTATCACTATTAAAATTCACCAAATATGCAAAAATTTGCAATATAGAATTCGAACCCCAATTTGAGTTCCACGGGGGCATGATTCGGATAGAAAATTGGTTTCCCGGGACGTACATATTAGCGAATAGAATATGCAATTGCATAGGAATCTGGGCTTTAATTATGACGATTTAGATACATAGAAAACAATGCGTTTTCTAGAACGTAGAAAATGCAGTCATTTTTCTATCAGAGTCATTTTCTTATCGATAAGGACAAGAAACGAATCAGTGACCCTTGGAATATGAAACGAGATCTTTACCACTCCGATAAGTGCAAAATTAAATTAAATTTAACAAAATTTGAAGAATTTAATAATTCAATGGCGACCAGACTCATAAATGAATTTTAACCAAATATTTTAAAAATCTGGTGTGACTGGCGCACAGCACACAACTTTCTCTTACCTTCGGTAATCGAAAGTTGTGTTCTGTGCTTGTCACACCAGATTTTTCGTGTCGAAATATATTTAGTTTTCGCCAATATATTAGAAATTTAAGATGTCAAAATAGGACATTTAAGATGTCGAAAGGAAAATATTTATATTTTGTTACCATGGCAACCATTCCTCCTATCTTTCCTATGAAGCACAAGAGTAAAGTGTGCTTCAAACAATTTTGAGGGCAAAACGAGAATATACATTTGAAAGAGCATCTAAAAAAATAATTGATTTTTGAATTTTAATCAAAATCGTTAGAGCGAATTTTGAGAAAATCGAAAAAAACTGAAAAAGTGCATCAGTAAAGTACTAGTACTCTTTGGCCGATTTTGATTAAAAGCTTATTTTTCCGGTCCCGGGGGTGTTTAACATATATATAAAATTTCAGCCTCATAGCTCAATTCCTTCATGCTTAAAAGTGAGCACACACCCACAGACAGACCATGTCGCGAAAACCAGTTTTTTTTTATTCAGGGGACCTCAAAACGTGAAGATCCATCAAAATCTCGACATCGAATTTTTGACATGAATCCAATACTTTCTCTCTCTATATATATTACATATATACATAGGTAAGAGAAAGTAAAAAGTATTTTGTATTTTCATGTATTTTCAAAATACTTTTTGAAGTTTAAAATGTATTTTCGATACAAGATACAAGATACTTTCGACAAATGTATCTTGATACAAAATACAAAATACAGAATGTAACGAAAACACGTATTTCAAATACATGTATTTTCGTTACTGCCCATCTCTGATTGGTAGTCAATTCAATTGAAATAGATTTTTATCGCCTAAGACTGGAACCGAACCCCTGATCCCTAGCAAAAGAGGCAAGAACTCTACTAAAGTTAAAAATTAAATCTCGCTATTAATATTCTATAATATATCGTATTAAATAGTAAATTGTTTCAAATTTCAATA
>JAKCPI010029241.1:0-27150 GCA_023213315.1 Euborellia annulipes | reverse complement strand
ATATATTTTCCGTAAAGCGAGTTAGATCCTGTTTTCCAATGCTTTGCTATGGGGTAATTGATAACCCCCAAAAAGGGGGGTTTCCTACCCCTAATTCGATATAATGATAGCCTAAAACCACCCCCGGAAAATTCCCTACCCATTAAAAAAAAAACTCCATGAAAATCGGTCCAGTAGTTTCGGAGTCTATGCGTTACAAACAGACAGACAGACAGACAGACAGACAGTGTCTTTTATATAATAATATAGATAATGATAGACAAAATTATATTATAGTATAAAAAATGTTTGTTAGTCAGACCAAGTCTCAAATGTAGAGTTTTTCAAATTATATTGGCTTCTAATTATTATTATTCTGAAATTCCTATCGAGATTCCCGTTTATTTACCCGAGGTGGCAAGTGCACGAAGACACACACCTCAAGCCCCCCCGGTTCTGGCCGTTCACGGCACCCCGTGAGATTACATTATTTCCTATCTCCTCCTCATGCGTTCGTTTCTAGCTAGTGAACTAATCCTTATTTCTGGTTCCACCCGGTTTCGCTTTATGTAAACTCTTCTATGCTAGGGGATGTCGTATACACACGCCTCTAAGTTATATATGAGCAAATTTTAATTTTCATAAGGACTTTCGGCCTTCTGTTTATTAAGAGATATTTTGATCCCAATGTGATGGAATCTTCAGTGCAAGCAACGAATGTTATGCATATCGACACATTTTCTATCCAAAATGTTATATTATTAATATAATAATTATAAAATTTAGTCTACATGGTCTAACTATCTGCTATATAATAGTGAATAGAGAAATGTGTTACTGAAGATGATTCCATCCCACTGGAAAAACGTATAATATGCAAATTATCTTTCTCTAGCCGAGAATCCTCATGTATTCCTTGCGCCCGTCTACAATTGATTCGATTTAATAGACAAGCTAAAATAGTTGAGTATGTTACCTTGATATCTTTGTCTCTCTCTCTCTATATATATATATTTTTTTAGGCAGTTGAAGATGAATACTTCATGATGACTATGTATTGGCTAGTTTTGATGCATTCAAACGAAAACGACTCGCAAGCTCTTGAAAGAATCCAAGACTTAATGGAATCTATTTTTAATGGAATCAATATCGACATGGCTTCTTCAGTTCTCGTCTTGGATCTTGACTCTGGATATCTTTGTGAAATCTACAGAATATTTTGGAATGGTCCTTTAAAAGTGAATCAACTGGCACCTTTGGAAAGGAGATTACTTCACATGGATTAAGATGCGTTATTCGATGATTAGAAGTCAATTGAATGGAACTAACATCAATGCTGTGGTTCAGAATGTAAGTGTTATTAACGAAAAACAACACAAGTAAATTTATATTACGAGTTACAATATTAAATCCACGTGCTCATCAAATATAAGTCCCGGAGCTTATAAAGGAAAAAAAATTGAATAAATGAAATAATTATGGAAATGAACAAATAGTTATAATAGATTTAAATAGTCGACTTAATTTACATTCCATTAAATGCAACAAGTTTGTGCGTTTTTGGAAGTAAAAACAACGTCCTCTCAGATGTTTATCATTCACTGATTAGCATTTTTAAACCATTAATTAAATATTTCAATATTTTGGAGTTAATAAATTTTACTATTCTACACTAGAAATATGAAATAAAAATGGATCCAGATCAATAATACTTTTGTCATTGAAGTTTATTTTTCTCTAAGCTGATTCTTCATTTATTAGCCGGCCATACACGAACGGGTATTTTTGACAGGTGTCGGTTTTTTCTTGGAAAATCGCGGGCGCGGGTCTTCTAATTATTGTTCAATGTGTGCCAAGAATAGTTGCGAAATAAACGCACAGAATGCCCTACTGGAGTCGACGAATCCGTGAAATAAGCATAAAATTGCTTAATTCGTGAAATCACTGAATAGTTTTCAAAAAAATGTCAAAGAATAAAAAAAATAGGGTAATTTATCATAATATGACAAAAACATTAAAAATTTCAAATTTTTGAAAAAACTTTTTAGGTAAAGTACTACTTCCAGTTGAAGTATTTACTCCAAAAGTTGATAGAAATCTACAATTTTAGTGCAAGGAGTATATACCAAATTTCATCGATCTGACTGCTCTGGTTTTTAAGCAATCGTATTCACACACACACACACACACACACATACACACACACATACACGGACACACGGACACAGACATAATTCCAAAAGAATATACGATAAAGTTTTGAGAAAGTCATTTCCGATTGATTGATTTATGAAGTGGTCAAGTTTGGAAATAAGGTGTTATGAGAAACTAAATATATCTCGACACAAAAAATTTAGTGGGACAAAACACAGTATACAACTTTCTCTTGCCGAAGGGTAAGAGAAAGTTGTATGTTGTGCCACAATCACACCAGATTTTTTCATAATAATATTTTTAATGTAGATATTGACAAAAAACTTTATTAATTATAAGATTATTTAAACAAGATCACAATCAAATCCCATAATTCTTTATACAAAAAAAAATCTTGTTTTGCTTTTTTTCATAATAATAATATTTATAATTACTTTATCAATAATTTTTCCATTAACAAAAAAAAAAAAAAAAAGAAAAAAAAAGAGTTTAAATATGATTTTGAAAATTAATTATAACTAAATACAAGAATCAAAGAAATTAGACTCTCTATTGAATCATAAAAACGATTAGTAAATAATAAATTATTCCATTAAAGAGAAATAGTAAAAATTGTCAATTGAATGAATAATTTTTGTAAGCAAACAAAATTTGTCAACTAATAAGCTTTATCAAGATAGATAGCGAGAAAACAGTTCACAGAAAATTTATTTAAATTGTATACCAATTGGTATAAATAAATATATGACCTCAGATGTAAGAGGCAAAAAAAAATCAGCCTATGTTTAAACTTTCAATTAAATTGTTAGTTAGGAGAAATTAAAAGAGGCCTCAAAATAACTCAATGATCGATGTCTCGTTCTTGATTTATGGATAGATCTTGGAATTTGGTTATATACGGTAGAAGCATGGGTGTAACTAGAAAATTTTGCTGGGGGGCGGGGCATGGGACCATTCTCCGGGGGTCTGGAAAGCATAAAAACTCAATTTTGACCCCGATGAAGATTTGGTACCTTTTCATGTGGACGGTCATATATATACAGTATACATTAAAAATCAATCAGAAATATAAAAGAAATTAGAATAATTTGTATCTTATCTTTATCCTTCACGTATTACGTCTAAAATTTATATTTTTCCATCTAAACAAATTAATGATAGTTTTTACTTTTTTTTTGCAGACTACAATCAGTCAAATAATTCTGAATAGTTCGACTGGCGCCTATGAGCTCATTGGAGGAATTTACGCTAAAGTGTGGCAACATTTAGAATCGCGAATGAACTTCACGTGAGCAGAACTTGGTAATATTAAACAAAATATCGGGAGTTATTCAATTTCGCATAACCTTCTAATAATTATTGTAATCATTATTATTATAATTTGTAAACAAAGAATATGAGTAATTGCATCTTTAAGATAATAAATATCTTTATTAATTGCGAAATACTTCCTTATTCATAAATATGAAAAGAAGAGCAACAAAGTATGAAAATGTCAGAAAAAAATCTGGCCATTGTAGAATAATTTATAAAAAATCTGGTGTGATTGGTCTCACAGCACATAATTTTATCTTATCTTCGATAATCAAAAGTTGTGTACTGTGCTTGTTACACTAGATTTTTTTGTGTCGAGATATAATTTATTTTCTCATAGCACTTTAGATCCAAACTTGACCAGTTGCATTTCATAAGTAAAAAAAGAAAAAAGCCAATTGATTCAAAAAATTCAAAATTTTCATTGGCTCTGTATATTACTTAAAATAAACTATAGTTATTTTTCAAAATGTTAATTTCATATTTGGATATTTTATACACAATAGAGAATCCTAAATAAATACAAAATTTCATAATTGGAAAAAATTTTTTTAATGTGCAAAAAGTTTCAAAGGGGGACCCCGTTTTGAAACGAAATTTACATGCAAATCCCCATAGGGATTTAACATGGGCTCTATGGAAGAAAGAGCCGGAAAGTGAATTTGAAAAAAATTTGAAATACTATAAAAGTAAAGTATGCTTGAAACAATTTTCACATAAAATTTTACTGATATACTTTTTAAAGAGCATCTAAAAAATTTATGAATTTTATTTAAAATCGTTAGAGACAATTTTGAAAAATTCGAAAAAATTGTACTAGTACTTTTTGGCCGATATTGCTCAGAAAATCGTAAGAACATTTTTATTTATGCTACAAGCTTTTTTGCTCTACTTTTCTAAATTTTTCAGAAAGCAAAATAATTTGATTTTTATACGGAAAATGGCTCCTTTAAAAATATATAAAAATAGTTTCGAGACCTGAAACTAATTAATATATACCACGAGTTAAAAATAATAATATTTATTTATAGGACAAGTTTTCAACCTACTAACTTATCTGGATGGGAAGATTCTCCAGAGGATGGGAAATGGCAAGGCATTGAATCATGGCTTGAGAATAATCTTTCTGAAGCAATTGTATCACCAGTAATCACAAGCCCTATTAAACAACGCGAATTTTTTATCACTTGGGCTGTTTATGAACAAAGGTACATTTGTATTGAAGATGGAATTAGCACGAGACAAAATGATTTTAATTTGTATAAAAGAAGCTCGAGGATCCACGCTTTGTTGGATGTAATATTAATTTCATTTCTATTTTGCAGATTTTATATTTTTGTTCGAGATCCAAATAGTCAACAAACAGTCCCTTGGAATTCTTTTTGGATTCCTTTCAGCGTTTCTCTTTGGATCGCACTCATCTCGACAATAATAATGATTGGTCTTGTTCTGTGCTTCATCATGCCGACTGTCAGACCTCAACCCCGTCTATCCTATCTAGTTAAATGTCTTTTCTTTTCTTACAGAGTTTTTTGCAATCAAGGTAATTTATATTAAAATCATTATTTCGTGCATAAATCACATTGTATAATTAATTTTTAGGACAAGAAGAGGATCCAAAAGTTCTATCGACTCGGATTGTTATTTTAACTGCGTACTTAACAAGTGTTTTATTAATTGCCTCCTACTCAGGAGTGCTTATTTCGTTTTTGGCAACGGATCATGCATCTTTACCCTTTGGCTCCTGGGAGGCCATCTTAGCTGATGCTTCTTATCAATTTGGAGTTATTCAAAATTCAGGAGTTCATATAATTTTTAAGGTATCTATATAATTAATTAACTACTGCCAAAAGTTGAGAATAAATGGTTCTCGAAGATAAAAATATTGAAAGAAGACGAAATGGAAAAAAATAAAAGGATTTAACTAAACTTAATGTTTTATGGCTATGGAGATTTAATCGGATCTAAAACTTCAGCCAGGAGATTAAATAAAAAAATATTTTATTTTTTTATTCGCCGACGTTTCGGTCGCCAATCACGACCTCCATCAGGGCAAATATTGTTAACTATACACGATTTTAGATATTTTAATGCCTATTATAATCATATATTCTTCTTTCTCTCCTCGACTTATTCCCGCGATGCGGGATCGGCAGACCTCACTCTTTCCCTCCAACCCTATCATGCGTTTTGCGACCGGAAGAAATAGAACAGGCCGGCCCGTCGCACGGTCTGACGCCTGTTGAAAAGAGGAAGGAAGAGACAGACATATGTATAAAGAACAGAAGGACTGCCTGTCCCAGCTCGGGTAGCTCGTGGTCGCCATCCACGTAACCACAAGATGTGGGCCCCTGAGCAACTATTATAATCATATATTCAATGATCATTAAATCAGGGAACCCCCAGTAAGCAAGTTCATATCAAATTAAAAAGAAATTACAATTAAGAGATTACAATAGACATTCAAATACCTAAGATCAGGGGTGCCAAACTCAAAAGCTAACTTGCGCCAAATAAATAATGCTTAACTTTTAGGTGGGCCGCAAAAAAAAGTTTATAAATAACGTATATTATAATTTTATATGCTGGTTTCGTTTCTAATTCACATTTCTATTTAATTTTTACTTTGCGTCGGATATATTGACTGGGCCGCAAAAATGTTCATCTCGGGCCGCGAGTTGGACACCCCTGCCTAAGATCATGTATAGTTAACAATATTTGCTCTGATGAAGGTCGTGATTGGAGCCCAAAACGTCGGCGAATAAAAATTAAATAAAATATTTTTTTATTTAATCTTCTGGCTACAAAACTCCTTCGAATCATGATAAAAGGATTCACATCAGATACAATGATTCAAGTCAGATACTGGCGTCATTTCAACTTTTCTCGAGAGGGGCCTATACATAACTCTCTTAAATTTGACCAAATTTTTTTACAGTTTATATACACGTAAATATATTTTGAAATATTTTATTTAGAATATTATAAAATTTAAAAAAGTAAAAAGTTCAAAGCCCCTGGGGGGGGGGGGGGGAGGAAATGACCCCCTGCCCCAACCAAATGACGCCTCTGGTCAGATTCAACAGTAAATATGTAAGAAAATTTCAAGTTAACCGCAGTTTGTTCTCGATCTTTATATCACCATTTTATCATTTTTGAGTTAAAGTAAATGAAATTTTTTATTTACTTTGGAAGAGAGAACAAGGGGAGGGGGTTACTGACATTTCTACCCGACCTTCAACTTAATCGATATTTCTCACCAACACGCGTATTGAAAATTTTGCAACAATTGAGACCTTGGAAAACAAACAAAACAATTTAATATTTTTTATAGAGTAATAAGAATCACACTATACGTGCAATGTATTATTTTTTTTAAATTCTTCTCATTCAGAAATTTATATTTACTTAATATTAGCATGTGGATAATATTGCAATATATTCTTCTCAGCTTTTGATTGCCAATTTATTTTAACTTATTTTTTTTTAGCATTCTAAAAACAGATATATTCGTCAAATTTGGGAAAAATTAATAAACGTTTCGCCACTAAATTTCCCACAGACTATTGAAGAAGCCTGGAATAGAGTTTGTAGCGCACGTTTTGCTTTCATCTTTCCCATTGATCACGATATGCCTATTTTTATGGACGATCTTCCATGTCGAATTCGAGTGATTGAACCAACCTTCATTAAAATCAAGTGCTCACTGGCATTTTCCAAGAATTTTCCTTATAAATCACTTATACGTTACCAGTAAGTTTAAAATCAATCAATAAATTATAAAAGGTTCTGATAATATTGGGGAAGGGAATTTTATTTCAATTTTTAAACCATCAAAAGTAGAGTCTAGATGCATTTTAATACATTTTTTTTATGAGCTTATTGATTTTTTTTATGAAAATAATTTTTTTATTGTAAAAATTGCATGTTATTTAAAATAATAAACCTATTATATCTTCCCCTTTGAATATTAATCATGTAAAATAATTTTTTAACATTTGCATGTTTTTATTTCTACTCGCGTGATGACAACTACTATTCGTTGCATGTGATGAAATATTAATTAAAAAATCTGACGTAAATGCATTTTTCTGCATAAGCCTTTTGCTGAGTATATATCTTTGTTTACTTTTTCAAGTTTTTATGAATTTAAAATAAAAGTTCCGGGTTGACCGAACCGGAGCTCCGTCGTGTTTACATTCTCCTCTTATATATATATAGAGAAAGTATTGGATTCATGTCAAAAATTCGATGCCGGGATTTTGAGGTCCCTGAATCCAAAAATGTGGTTTTCGCGACATGGTCTGTCTGTCTGTCTGTGTGTGAACAAAATATCTTAAGAACGAAAAGAGCTGGGAAGTTGAAATTTTATATTTAAGTTATGCACCTCCCTCGGCACGTGAAACGAAGCTTTTGAACAAAATCGACCAAAGAGTACTAGTGCTTTACTGATCACTTTTTCAGTTTTTTTTAGATTTTCTCAAAATTCAAAAATCAATTATGCTTTAATAGGAGAGTTAAATCCAAGTATGATAACACAAGGTTTTTTTGTTTCAATAATTTATTTATTAAACATTAACATTTTATACGCATTTCGACACAAATGTCATCATCAGAGGTCGGAAACTCAATACATGTCGACACAAAAAATCTGGTGGGAAGAGCACAGCACACAATTTTCTCTTACCCTTCGGCAAGAGAAAGATGTGTGCTGTGCGACCAGTCACACCAGATTTTTTTTAGTTACTATTCAATATATGCCTTGAATTAGGCTATTTAACATAGATTATTTGAAAAAATATTCAACGTCCTATAATAACATCTTTTTTAAGTTTACAGGATATGAGAAATTCAGGGATACTCACCAGACTTTATAATGAATGGAAAAAAAAATCCCTTGAAAACTTCCATGGATACACACAGAAACAACAAATAAGTGTGGAATTTATTCAGGTGATTTAAATATTTTATAATTTTCTTCTTTTAAATATTATATTAATTTTTTATGATTTCTTTCAGGTGTCACCTCTTATTATTTTTTATTCTATTGGGCTTGGTGCCAGTCTTATCATTCTTATCATAGAGCATCAACGTAAAATCTGCAAAAAAAAAAAATAATCATAAAAACGCTTAGAATATAAACATTTTGTACAGTGATATCTCGATTAACGTAACTTCTGATAAGGATATCTTCAATAATAAGTCCGCGATTTCAACGTCGGCTTTACATAAAACTTTTCGTTCATAATTTCCCTTATTATTCGATAAAAGTCTTATCATTTCTTTTCCCTTTCTTGACATATATATATGTATAAGTTATATATATATATATATATATATATATGAAGACCTCTAAAAATGAAGATTCGCTTAACAAAGTAATATCGAAGAATAGTGCTTCTTAAACTTTTTGAATTTGCGGCCCTTAGAAACCAAGTCAATACCTCACGGCCCTACTAAAGAGAAAAAGCTTGAAAATCTAATAAACAATTTACTTAGTATGTGAAATTTTATAATTATAATCCAAGTATTTAAACTTATTTAACAATAATAATTTATTTGTTACATTTGTGACTCCTCGGGGTCCTCCTACGGGTAATCCATGGCCTCCTAGGAGGCCGCGGCCCACTATTTTAAGAAGCACTGAGAACGCATCTTTTTCATTAATCGAGATATGATTCTATTAAAAAACCACAACATAGAACATTTCCAAGTCAAATACAACCATTTTTAAAAGAAAAATCCTCTTTTTTGAATAGATTGTTCCCTAAAAGTCCTAAATGATGAAATTTTGAATTTAAAAGACATTAGTATGATTTAGATCAAAATTGAAATTTCATCAAGTTTAAACTTTTGGAGGCCAAGATATTAAAAAATAATTTTATTCAAAAAAAAGATTGTGTCAATCACTTGCCTGGGAGTCTGGCAACGGAGTAGAGCAACAATCGTTGTGGTTAAGTGAAAGGGAGAGCGCAGTGAAACCTTGGGTTGGTGACCAGCCATTAATTAATTAAAAATATATAAAATTAAAACCCTAATGGCCTCTGCAGCCGAAAAGGTGAATTAAAAAGAAAATATTTGACTTGGAAATCAATATAAAGTAAGAGCAACATAATTTGTTTTGTTTTTTTTTATTAAGGTGGCGTCTCGGGGTGCTAATTTTGGGACTTTCCAGCGGCCACAATTTTGAAGCTATCTACCTCAAATTTTTTTAAATTAAAGCTATTTAAAATATCTACAACTTATAGAAGCCCTTTTTTGAATTTCAAAAAAAAATTTTTTTTAGATTAATCGCATTAAATAAAAGATATTTAAAAAAAGGAGCTCTATAAGTTGTAGATAATTAAATTAGTAATCATTGTGTTAAAGAATAATTAATTTTTTGCCGTTAATTAATTAGCTGGAAAGTCTAGAATGAAATGGATCAAGTTGCGTGTATTCTAATGGGGGAACACTAACGCCATCTGGTGCCGCCTCGAGTCAATCGTGTTTTAACGGTTTTCCGAGACCGCACCTTAAACTCAGACATCTTGAGAAATTTAATTTTTATTTCAATGGCTAAAATGATTTTAAATTTCTCAAAATATCTGAATTTTATTTAAAAATCAATATGAAATATTTATAAACATTATATTTCATTTCGCTTGCCGAACACAATAGTGACACAACTCAAAAAAGAATAAAGCTAATTTTTCAATGCTAAAAATTATTTCGAAAGTTTAGTGCAAACGGAGGTTGGAGAAGAGAAAATATTTTCAAAAAAATAAAGCGACTCTCTTCATTTGCAGGATTTAATCAAACAAGACGACTGTTGTTTTCCCAGTTTCGTTCAGTAATTTACCATTAAACCATGTAATAGCAAATATTCAAGCATGAGAACACAACAAGTGATATTCAATTACTGACCGAAACTGGAAAAATGGGCATAACCCATTGACTGCTCCAGCTTATTCTCAGTATGGAGGGGGGGGGGGGGGGCAGACAATATTCAATAGGCTATATCAACTGAGAAACAAAAAAAAAAATTTGGGGAGCAGATGCCATTTTCGGGGTGGGGGGGGGGGGGCACTTGCGCCCTCTAGCCCCCCGTAGCACCGTCACTGGCATAACCAGTCGCTTTTTTAATTAAATCCTGCAAAGGAAGAAAGTCTATTTAAGACAATTTTTGCTTTCTCCATCCTGCAACCTCCGTGTTCAGCAAACTATTCTCCTTAGAAGAAAATTTTAATTTTGGCCATTTGTGAAATTGAATTTTTTTTTTAAATCTAATTTTTATTTATTATTTTTCACTCCGTATCACAAAATTCAGATTAATCTATCCAAAATACTATATAAATTATGTTATTCTGAGAAAATGAGATTTTATGTTAACCACAAACCTCGCACTATTTATTTTCTTTTTTGAGTTGTTGCATTCAGGAAGTGATTTGTCACTTAAACTTATACAACTCATGTTCAAGAATTGGTATGTATAGTTTATGCTTACGGACTAACTATTCAGCATCTTCTAGATGAGAGCAACACATAATGAAAAAATAAAATTATTTTATTTATTTATTTTGAGTATTCAGTTTTTTTCTTTAATGTCCTTTCAAAAAATATCCTCAATATACATGAGATTTGGGTGTTAAATATATTTTTCAGATGTTCAGATTCAGGACCTAAAAAAAAAAGTAAAAAATTAAATTAGACTTGACTATAATCAGATAATTAATTATAAGATATTTAAGTTAATGTGATTAATATTTACCTTTTATTATTCAAAAAATTTAAGTTTTTCTTTCTTCATTTACTTTTTCGCTCATACAAGTTTCCAAATTAATAATAAACACTAAGATATTTTCATTTACTACAAAAAATACAAAATTATTGTAGTAAAGGAAAATATTTTTAAAAAAATCGGCAAGAAAGTTTTAAAAATTTTATATTAACTTTGTCTTGCCTGCAAAAATATTAGAAAAATGAGAAATTCGATATTTTCTGTAAACCTGAAGTCTGAAGAGATCGTATCAGTGAGAGCAAACTTGATTTTTTGAGTTACGAGCATCACGAGTGAGATCCTGCCTAGTCTAACTCAAAATAAGAATAAATGTGAAAATTACTTTTGACCCCGTCTCCACCATCAGATCGGTGTAGCCCTCGGGTCCCTAGCCTCAAAGATTGCAATTTTGACCCTCCAGGCTATTCCTGGAGAAACGGCAACCCTTCCCTGACTCGCTTTTCTCATAGAGCCACCTCAAACCCACTCTCAAAGATACAAAAACACATCAGACTCCCAAAAGCCGTCTTTTCGCAAAACACAAGAACACTTGAGAACCTGGGCTTCGATCTTTTAATCAGATCTGACCGCATCTCCTTATGAATCGTTCATGGAAGAAAATCAACGAGAATATTTTCACTTTAACTCTCTATTGGAACCTAAATTAAAATACAAGAGAACCTAACAAAAAACGAACTAGGTAAAGATTAAAAGACACCTGGAGCTAATAACAACAACGAATCTCCAACAGAGGCCTAAAATGAAAGATAGCCTCTTTGATTTCTCCACCATTAGAATTGATTCGATTTATGCATTTGTAGGTTTTTAAAAAAAAAGATTCTATTTTAAAAACAATTCTTGTGTTCAATAGACAAAATTAATGGGAATTAAAAAATTAAATTGTAATATGACTGTCTATCTGCGTGTACATAAATATTAATATTATTAGTTAGTAGAGTAAAAAATATTTACCTTGCAGGGGGTTGAAGCCTCTGCACTCAGCTCCTGCTACTTCAGCTTAGCTCTGGATCTCAATTTCACTGGAATCACACGAACACACACACACGATCTCACACAAGACACAAAATCTGCAAAAGAAAACATCTATTAGAATCTCTCTTTTTTCTTATACAATTCCTAAATCTTACTCAGATTGAATATCCTTTTAGCTATCCTTTTTCAAAACATTCAAATATTATTCCGTGTTAAGACCTGGGACAATCCACAGATGCATTTGAGACCTCAAGCAAAAGACCACAGAATGTTTAGCGGAAATGATGTAGTTTTTACAAATTCAGTTAAACCGAAACAAGTCTTTTATTAATGATAACAACCGTGCAAGCATAAATGCCAAAAAAATACACTTTTATGTCTTGATAAAGGTTAAATATTAATCACCGAAACGTCGCCTTAAGGATATCCATTCTAATTATTTAATAATTGAATATTATACTCACAAAATCACAAAACCTGGAGCTCCCCGCCGCAGCCCTGAAGTCAATTGGACGGCTTCTCTGCCAAAACTAAATTCGATCCTTGTTTAAGCTTATTAAAGACAGCAAAGATAAACGTGTCAGATCCTGCTTAAACTTGCAAAGCCTGGAAGAGAAAAAATATAGTAAATTAAATCCATGGACAAAATATTAGTGTAGTGAATTTTTTTTCTAATTTATTTATAAATAATTTTATTATTATTACAAATTTTGACCTGTTTTATTATCTAATGCATTTAGAAACAAATCATTTGTTCTATATTGGATTTATATATTTGTATGCAGTGCCGGCTCTAGGATTTTTCGCACGGCGGAACGCCGATGCAGAACAGTAATTGACGGCTTACAACTTTAAAATTTTACAATTGCTCGACTTCGGCGGAAAATTTTTCCCCCCTCTCATGAAAATCATTTTACCTTTTGTATAGGATCACAGAATTTTTTTCCGCCGTGCGAAAAAATTTTATATACGCCCCTGAATACAGGAATTTGCTCACCCAAGGTGAGCAAGGAGGTCCTGGGGGTTAAATAATGGAGGGTAAATTATGGCGCCCTTATCCGGAAGACTCGGACGCAAAAAAAAACTTGAGGAAGAAAAAAATTTTCCGCAAGGAAAAAAAAAAAGGTAAAATGATATGAATTTTTGTATAGGAAATACAAGTTTCGGTTTCGGTCTTTTTTTGATGCTTTGTTCTATTAAATGAAACGCGCCTGTTTGATGCCGAACCAAAGCGCAAGGGTGAACATCTGGTTGTCTAAGCATCAGGCAAAAATAAACTTTTTGGCGCAATTGTCCTAATCGTTCAAAAAGTTTTCTAGTTACGGTCCTGATCATCAATATTCATAAAAACTATCTTGAAAGTTCTTCTGATTTTGCTTAACTCCAGTAGAAGTTAAAATTTTATTAAATTATATAACAAATATGTCTTCAAATTGAATGTTGAAATAGTTGAAGGAAATAGTTAAAATCAAGAATAACAAATTGCATGTTTTAGAGAAAAATTTTTTCTCTTACCAATCAATTTGGTAAATTAAGACGAAAAAAGCTACGAGGTTGGTTTAATTTATAAATATCTATAGATAAAGTTGACAATTTTTGAATGGTCTGATTCACCCTGAATTCAAGACCTGGTCGCTAATACATTAACCCTAGGACGGATTAAACTTAATTTAGGAAGCCCCTTTAACCTACCTTCCGATTATTTAATCTAAAATAAATGATTTATTATATAAAACATAATAATAAATCCTTTGAAAATTAATAGCCTACTAGACCAATGACCTCATTATGTTTATTATTCGAATTATATTAAATAAGTGAATTTGTTTTGTACAAATTGATTATTTCATTCATTTTACTTTCTCTTACCTCTATATATGTTAATATATATAAAGAGAAAGTATTAGATTCATGTCAAAAATTCGATGCCAAGATTTTGATGGATTTACACGTTTTGAGGTCCCTTGAATCCAAAAAAATGGTTTTCGCGACATGATCTGTCTGTCTGTGTGTGTGAACAAAATATCTTAAGAACGAAAAGAGCTGGGAAGTTGAAATTTTATATTTAAGTTAGGCTCTCCGGTGGCACGTCATATGAAGCTTTTGAACAAAATCGATCAAAGATACTAGTACTTTTTTTTTTTTAAACATTTACACTTTTTTTTCTCATTCACAATCACACTTAGACACACATTCGAATCACACAGTCTTTTCGGCAACTTAGGCCATATAAGATTTTATATATGTTAATATCTATTGGGGGTTCAGGCATTTCTTTTCTCCAAATTCGCTCCAACTACTTTGTTTCAAATTCCAAAATCGATTATTTTTTTAGATGAACTTTAAAAAGTATATTCTCATTTTGCCATTCAAATCTTCTGAATGCCACTTTACTCTTGTACTGCATAGGAATTCTCTTTCTATATATATATATATATATATATAGGTATTTTAACACATACATATAGGTAGGAGAAAGTAAAAATCAATTTGTATTGATAAAACAAACCAGGAAGAAAATATTTTCGTAATCGAAAAAAAAAAAAAAAAACTATTTATTTTGGTTTATTTTAAAATGTCAATAGATATTTTATTTAAAAATGGATTTTGCAATTATTTTAATATTACTGCCTAACTATAATCAAATATAATAATCAAGGAAGCCGTCAAGGTAATCACCAACTTACTAACATCTATTGTCTATATAGATAAACATCGAATGTAATTTATTAGAAATATGCATCAAAAAGTTGTTTAAATGAAAATATTCAAATTCTCACAATTTATTTTGATCGGCATATGCAATTATGCAGATGTTAACATTTCCTTAATTTTAATTAAATTTCATATCAAAGTATTCTGAAACATGAATGGTCCTTGTTAATTTCGACAAGTAATAAATTAATCAGATTATTCACGGCCGTTGAGAGGGGATTAATTTACTAAGGAAGAGAGCAATCGGTTCGAAACAACCTCCAGTGATTCACTGATTCATTCACTCGAAAAATACTATGAATAAAGTTAAACATTAGTATGGTGATAGAGTAGTAATCTCTACATCCTTGATATTTTAATCAATCGCATTGTGATTCCAACAATCCAATTATTATTATTTAAAATATATCCTTATTTTAATTTCGCTAGTATTTTCTTAGAATTTATATTAATTCATTAATTGAATCGAATAAAAATATACATATGCAAATTGTTTTTTATTATTTTCACTAGAATTCGATTCATTTTTTTAAAATTTATTACAAAATGCTAAACGTGTGGTTTTCCAAAATAAATCCGACGATGTTTTGTGTTTATTTTTCATATGACGTATTTAACACCTGTGGGAGGATTTTACATTTCAATAACAAATAATGGATGAAGTCTTGTTTAATAATAAATCCGCATTGAAAGAATAGAAAACTTAATGTCATTCTAATCATGAATGAAAATGGGAATCATTCATTGTTTAATATAAATCGGAATGAACAGAATTCAATGAATCTTTTTGGGAAATGCCAAATGACAGTAGCGTATTTGGGTTTGTGAGCTAGCTCCCTCAGAAAGAAAAAAAAATTTACAAAATTTGAATAAAAACAAGGAAATCAAGCCGAAAAACATTACAAATTTTAATATAAATTCTACGAATTTCTGCAAAGATGTTGTCAGAAAGAAATAGCTTAATATTTTTTTCCTTTCAAGCAAGGATGCGGATTAAGCTAAATCCAAATAAATTATAAATATAAAAATAGTTTTTGAGCTGAGGTGGGAAGTTTCGGGCACAGGAGTGAACTCCGAGAAAAAATTCGCCTTGCTGAGGAAGATTGGCAGCATTAGCGGTCAAATGGGGAAAAAAATAAAATTTCTATATTTTCTTTTTACTGAACCGAAAAGGCCTTATTCACCTCTTTCTAAAATTTATATTTAAATAAAATAGAATAGAAAATGGTTCACTTGAGCCGGAGAAAGTGCACAGTACTTGAAAACGGCTGCAGAATAAGCAGTCGAAACGTTGTACAGTATTTATTTATATCTCGACACAAAAAAAATCTGGTTCGACAGCCACACCAGATTTTTAGAAAATGATTTTTAAATTTTAGCCCATCATTACTTTATTATTTTTGCTTCCTCTAGAAGTGAGTAATTAAAGTCCATTATAAAATGGGTTAATTACTAAAAGAATAAAACTAGTTTTATTAACTTTTCAGAATTGAACAAATCAATTAAACGGCATTTTTAATCTGGGTTTTTGGGACAAATTTCCTCCTAGTGAATGGAAAAAAAATTCTTCAAATAAATTTTCAAAACGAAACATAAAAAATCTGGTGTGACTGGCACACAGCACACAACTTTCTCTTATCTTTGGAAATCGAAAGTTGTGTTCTGTGCTTGTCACCCCAGATTTTTTGTGTCGACATATATTTAGTTCCCGACAGTACGGAATATTTGAATTCAGATGTAAAATTTATAAGTATGGGAAAATATTTATATTTTGTCACCATGGCAACCATTTCTCCTATCTTTCCTATGAAGTACAAGAGTAAAGTGTGCTTCAAAAGATTTCAAGGGTAAAATGAGAATATACATTTTAAAGACCATCTAAAAAAAAGTGATTTTTGAATTTTAATCAAAATCGTTGGAGTGTATTTTGAGAAAATCGAAAAAAAAGTGAAAAAGTACATTAGTAAAGTACTAGTACTTTTTGCTTATTTTGAGTGTCCGGGAGGGTACCTAACTTAAATATAAAATTTCAATCCGGTAGCTCAATTCCTTCATGCTAAAATTCGTTACGAACAGACACAATGACAGACCCACTTTTTTGGACTCAGGGGACCTCAAAACATGTATATCCATCAAAATCTCGACATCGAATTTTTGACATGATCCCAAAACTTTCTCTATATATTTCATATATAGGGTAAGAGAAAGTAAAAATGAGAACAAGGCAGCCAAAGCAAATAATGAAGAAAAATTATTTTTTCTGCTTTATTGAACAACAATGTCAACCTTTCGGCCTTGATCAGGATATCTGTTATGCTTGCCTCTAGCTTAGATGAGCTCTTGGCAGCTCCTGAATTTAAAATATCGTCGTCGGATAATTTATTTAAGTATTGGTAGCACCGATACACGAAAGAAAAGAAAATTTGACCAACCATTTGAATATATACAAAGAACCTCATGCGGCTGGCAAGCCGCAGTTGCCGACTCTGACTTAGCTTATTATATTTGAAATTCTTATTGGGATCCCCTTAACTTAGCTTAATAGAACAACCTAAATTGAAAAACCGATCATGATCACCGCAGCATTTGACATGAAGTTTTATTAAAAAATAACTCTACTTTTATATATAGGCTAAAAACACGATTTAAACAAAATTTTTCATTGGCAAAAAAAAAAATAAATAAGTTGAAGGCCTTGGTCATGATTAAAGAACATTGAACTCTGAATATGTTTCTATTAGTGACCCCAAAAATTAGTAATGTTATTTGCAACATCATTTTTCAGTGCAAGCCGATCTGCCTTAGAATTCGGTTATTTAAGCGAAACTAAATAAGTCCACGATACGTTTCCTTGGAGCAGCATTATTCACGTCACAAAGAAGTTTATTGGTACAGCGGATCTTCGCCTTTCTTTATATTTATATTTTTAGAAGGTCCTATTTATCAAGAGACTTTAATACATTTCTTATAGGAAAAAAAAATCTTCATCATTTAGGCAAAAATTATAAATATGTGTTCTTCTGACAAATAGACTGATAGATTTTTTTCATCTATTTCTCTTTATTTCTTTTTCATTTCACTATTTTATGGCTTAAATGAAGCCGTAACATAAAAAAATTAACTAAGATATGCAAAAAATATATCACGAAGACCAGAGCAATCCTTAAAGAATAAGGAAAAACCTTTTTTGAAAAAACTAGATAAAAGAAAAGTAAAATTTCATTTTGGCATTTCGAATACAGTTAAGCGAATTTCTTTGATGCGACGTAGCCCCAACAGCACAAAATATTGCAGCAATGTTGCAGAAACATTGCGAATCTTGGCAACATTGCAGCGGCAATATTCCAAACTAGCAATATTGCTGTTTGAGCTGCAATATTGCATCAATGTTGCCGCAATATTGTCAACATTGAGCAAGATTGCAATATTCCGTGCTGTGTGGGAGGGTTAGTTATTGTTATGAATTAAATGTGGGGAGAGGAACGTGTGATTAAAATTTCCGGGGAATCCCGAGAAAGAACTACCCTCTAGAATTATTAAATCATACCAAATTTGGAAATTTCGAGTAAATTAGAAGTGTGATCTTTTATAACAGGTTTTCAAAAAGAATATAAATCGAAGTTGTCAAAAGGCAAAAACTGGATTTTCTCCATTATTAATTAATTTTCTAGAGTTGGCAGTGATACAAAAAAATCTTATATTAAACATAAATGTAATTGGAATGGCTTTTACAAGCTTGTAAATGAATTAAATTACAATGTAATCAATTGATGATAATTAATAATTTCCATAACTGATGATTATTTATTTATTCATATAATCTTAAAGGGTGCCAGTGGCGAAGTTCCAACCATTTTCATGGACATTTAAAAATAAAATTTATAATAGAAAGAAAATGAAAAACTTAGATAAATAAAAATAAAAATTGAATTAGTTAATAAATTTAAATATTTAAAATTTTCATTTGGTATTATAATTGATTACAAAATAATTTATTATATTATCAGAAATGGTGATGTGGTCATCGTGTGGTTTTATCCAAAGGTGCAAAAGACTCATAAATTTTATTTAAACAAACCTTAACCTTGTAACAAATACGGAGAGATTTAGATATTTTTCTAATTATGCGACAGATAGAAAAGGCTGAGGGGAAGAGAACCGAAAAGACAAACAAATTAAAAAAAAAAAAAAAAAAACTGCTGAACTAATCTATCAAACTAAATCTTGTAGGATCAAGTGAAATAACAAATAACAAATGCAATTTCAAATAAGAAAAAGATCTTATAAAATAAAATTCTAAAAAAAAAAATTGTAGCGTATCGGACGAGCCCCCCATTTAAATAAATTTATTATAAATAAATCTGGTGTACTGGCGCACAGCACACAACTTTCTCTTACCTTCGGTAATCAAAAGTTGTGTTCTGTGATTGTCACACCAGATTTTTTGTGTCGACATGTATTTAGTTTCCGACAGTAGGGTACATTGGATTTTAAGATGTAAAATTTATAAGTATGGGAAAATATTTATATTTTGTTACCATGGCAACCATTTCTCCTATCTTTCCTATGAAGCACAAGAGTAAAGTGGTCTTCAGAAGATTTCAATGACAAAATGAGAATATACATTTTATAAGGAATCTAAAAAATAATTGATTTTTGAATTTAAAAAAAAATCGTTGGAGCAAATTTTGAGAAAATCGAAAAAAACTGAAAAATTGCATCAGTAAAGTACTAGTACTTTTTGGCCAATTTTGTTGAAAAGCTTCGTGTCACGTCCCAGGGGGGTGCCTAACTTAAATATAAAATTTCAACTTCGTAGCTCTTTTCGTTCTTGAGATATTTTGTTCACAGACAGACACACAGACAGACAGACAGACAGACCATGTCGCGAAAACCACTTTTTTGGATTCAGGGGACCTCAAAACGTGAAGATCCATCAAAATCTCGACATCGAATTTTTGACATGAAACCAATACTTTCTCTCTCTATATATATTAACATATATATAGAGGTAAGAGAAAGTAAAAATCTAGGGCTTCGGGAAACATTTTCAAAAAGTAGGATATGAAAATGAAGGAAGCCAAAAATAAAAACACTTGATACTCTGCGAACGTTCAGACGTTTCGTGTAAAATTTATTCATCCATCCTCAGTGAACAATTTTAATGAGAGATAGTTATTTGAATGTATTTGAACTATAAAAACAATATTTTAAAATATTATAAAAAACTGGTATATATTATCATATTATTAAAATAGAATAGATAGAATAATCAATGCCATCTATGTATAATTATACTGACTTAACTCTCTCTCATTAAAACTGTTCACTGAGGATGAATGAATAAATTTTACTCGAAACGTCTGAATGTTCGCAGAGTATCAAGTGTTTTTATTTTTGGCGGCCTGCATTTTCATATCCTTCTTACATATATAATATTTACATTTATTATTATTATAATTTAAAATTGGCCTCGGAAGACAATTCCATTTGGCCAAATATTTACATTAAATACAAGGGCAGATACAAGGGGGGTAAAGGGGGTAATTACCCCCCCCCCTAGCGAGATTTCGAGAAAAAATACTTTTTTTTCAAAAAAAATTTTATTTTTAATGTAAAATTTTAAAAAATAAAAAATTTAAAAATTTGATTTGTATTTATATTCTGGCAAACAAGTAGAGAATGCTCCTTTAAATTACCGAAATTAAGAAAAAATTGTGTGTTGTGCGACCAGTCACTCCACATTACTCCCCCCCCCCGAGAAACACCTCTGGATCCGCCCTTGATTAAATATCATTATATTAACATTTTAAAAAGCCATAATATTTCTCAAACTAACCTGTGGTCCTTATTAAATGGCAATAAATAATTTACACAATTGCGCAATTTTGTTAACCCGCTTCAGCCCTTAGGATGGACGTATCTGACCGAAACGTCGGCTTGAAGTGACTAATGAACGAAATAAATTTAGCTGCAATCGCAATTTGCTTTATTCCTTACTACTCAGCTTTCCCCTCTTTCTTATAGAAATTCGAATAACTTCAAGAGGTAGTCTATTAGTCTATTGTTTTAATTGTTGAAGTTGCTATTTTCATCCATAGGAAAGAAATAGAGTTATGTAAATGAATGAATTATTTAATCAGATTAAAAGAGAATCTTCTCAAGATTGCAAAAAAGGAAAACGAGAGTTTGGCCTTTTTTGGACCGGAATAAGAAAAGTTAAGCACCCCTGGCTAAACGCAGGACCCGCCGAGGGGAGCGACGCGGCTAGTTTTTATTAATAAACTTAAAATAATAAAATTTATATAAATTATCAACCTTCTATCCTTTTCACTTCATCAAATTATCTCGTTTTTCTCTTCTCATGAAATATCTTCACTCTGACATTTCTATCTTAATAATCTAATAAAATATCTATATTTTATGTTTGTTTAAAAAATATCTCATAAATTAGCGTGAAGGCCATCTGAACATCTCGCTTAATGTTATTCTAATTCCCTGATAGGAGAAGAGAGAGATAATCAGTGATTTCGATGAGGTTGAAGGCCAGGCCGAGTAATTACCCGATGATGTCTAAAGGTTCGGACAGGTAGGTGTACCCATGTGTTCAAGAGTGACCAAGGCACGCGAACACGCACCGTGTAGTCGTCAGTGGTGGGGGTCGCGATGTCTACTTATCGGCCCGAACGGCGCGCCTGGTCCAGAAGACGGCTTCTCACCGTGTCGATGCCATCTATCAGCTCAGTTCTCGTCTTTGTGCTCTTCATCGTCGTCGCCTCCTTCGGGGCCGTCGACGGTGGCAACTACTGCAAGATCTGCCCGAATCATACTCTCTGCAAGTTTAAAGTGAGTCGGGGCATTTAAGTCTCCAAATCTATTTCTTCTTTTTCTTTGGGTTAAGGTTATTAAATGACTGTGAATGGTAGTTATTGAGATCCGTTTTGGATTATTTTAATACCATCATCAAAGAACCTAACTTGAATATAATAATGGATTATATATAAAAAAAATCTTGTGTGACTGGACTGTGCTTGTCACACCAGATTTTTTGTGCCGACATGTATTTAGTTTCCGACAGTACGGTACATTCGATTTTCAAGATGTAAAATTTATAAGTATGGCAAAATATTTATATTTTGTTACCATGGCAACCATTTCTATCTTTTCTATGAAGTACAAGAGTAAAGTGGTCTTCAGAAGATTTCAATGACAAAATGAGAATATACATTTTATTGAGAATCTAAAAAATAATTGATTTTTGAATTAAAAAAAAAAATCGTTGGAGCAAATTTAGAGAAAATCGAAAAAAACTGGAAAAGTGCATCAGTAAAGTACTAGTACTCTTTGGTCGATTTTATTCAAAACTTCGTGTCACGTCCCAGGGGAGTGCCTAACTTAAATATAAAATTTTAACTTCCTAGCTCTTTTCGTTCTTAAGATATTTTGTTCACAGACACACACACACACAGACAGACCTTGTCGCGAAAAGCTCTTTTTTGGATTCAGGGGACCTCAAAACGTATATATCCATCAAAATCTTGACATCGAATTTTTGACATGAATCCAACACTTTCTCTCTATATATATTAACATATATATAGAGGTAAGAGAAAGTAAAAGACATGTTTTTTCGGTTCTATTTATTATCTACGGTAGATTTATCAAGAAAAAAATATGTTTTTAAATAGTGAAATGATTCTTCGTGTGAATAAAAAAAAAGTAAAAAGTAAAAATTTGAACGAATATATTCGAAAAATAACACACTAAAGAAGGGGTGGAAATGTGACGACAAAGTCTTGAGGAAGGTCGGAAGACAAGACTAAACCTCGACATACAAATTTATATACAGTAATATCAATAAATAAGAGGGATTAATAAAGTAGTACGCCTTCAAATGCTATCAAATTAAAAACATTTATCTTGTCATCTCCAGAAAATAAATACTTTGCAATCGCTTCTTACATGACTTTTATTATCAATTTGCAATAAAAATAATTTATATAATTATGTAAATTTTGTGTTTCTAGATAATATGATAAATAGCGGAGATTTATTATGAGACTAGAAAGAAGGGATGTTATAAATATTTCATTTATAGTTAAACGTTTGGCCATGTTTAGTGTAATCAAAAGAAAGATCTTACTTAAGACGATTTATAAAAATGTCAAATGTTTATCAATTGATTTATCAAAGAATTAAAATTTTGTTTAAAGCACGGAGATAGCTTCCCATCCCAAGCGAGAAAAATGTATTACAATTAGCTGTCTATTCATGGTCCCGATCTTCTCCTCTGCCCAAAAGTAAAAAATCTGGTGTGACTGGCGCACAGCACACAACTTTCTCTTACCTTCGGTAATCGAAAGTTGTGTTCTGTGCTTGTCACACCAGATTTTTTGTGTCGACATATATTTAGTTCCCAAAAGGGAAATATATGAAATGATTATTTAATATGTAAAAATATTAAATTTTTTTTAATATACAACATTTCCCCTCTATCTCCCTTTAAATTAAAAAAGAAAAAAGTATGAAAATAAGATTTCAAAAAAAAAAAAATATTCAATAAAGACTAATAAAAATTTAATTTTTTATTTTAAAACAAATAATTGTAGAAAATTTTGAGAAAACAAAAAAAACGAAAAAGTACATCAGTAAAGTACTAGTACTCTTTGGCCGATTTTTATTAAAAGCTTATTTTCCCGGTCCCGGGGGTGTTTAACTTAAATATAAAATTTCAACCTCATAGCTCAATTCCTTCATGCTTAAAATTGAACACAGACACACACCCCCCCCCCCACACACACACAGACAGACAGACCATGTCGCGAAAACCACTTTTTTGGATTCAGGGGACCTCAAAACGTGAAGATCCATCAAAATCTCGACATCGAATTTTTGACGTGAAACCAATACTTTCTCTCTATATATATATTACATATATACATAGGTAAGAGAAAGTAAAAATCAGTCACACCAAAGACTGGGAAAAAGCTGAAGATTTCGAGAAAAAAGCCGCAGATTTAGATAAAAAGGCGGAAAACCGGATGCGCTTGAGGGCCTATGTCGGTATCGAAGGGCGCCAAAGCCTTGATCCACCTGGGCGGGGAGGGGGCGAACGCCCCCTTCACCCCCGCCTGGATACACTACTGTATATGTGCACACACAGTCATCAAATGAATAAAATTATGAAAATGAAAAATAATTATGATTTTTATTGAAATATTGCTTGAAGAACCTGCTAACCATCAAGGAGTAATCTTCCAATTGAGAATTGCATATGATCCTCTTACAACCTCCGGATTATTCGATATTTTGAATTTTAATCAAAATCGTTAGAGCTAATTTTGAGAAAATCGAAAAAAAAAACTGTAAAAGTACATCAGTAAAGTACTAGTACTCTTTGGCCGATTTTGTTCAAAAGCTTCGAGTCACGTGCCAGGGGGTGCCTAACTTAAATATAAAATTTCAACCTCAGAGCTCAATTCCTTCATGTTTAAAATTGAACACATACCCACCCACACAGACAGACCATGTAGCGAAAAACACTTTTTTTGGAACAGGGAACCTCAAAACGTGTATATCCGTCAAAATCTCGACATCGAATTTTGGACATGAATCCAATACTTTCTCTCTATATATATATTACATATATACATAGGTAAGAGAAAGTAAAAAAAAAATATATTCCCCTTTAGAGTTGTTTACAATTGCCAATATTGATAATCTTGAAGCCAAGGGGTGCGGATCCCAGACAGTCAATATTTATTTAAATCATATGGATACCAAATGGTACAAATAAATGTTCCTGGGTCACATATATCCGTAATTAGAATATTTTTGTCCATACGGCCTAAGATGCCGCTTTACCACTTGTATTTTAATATTAGTCTAATGCTTACGGAGATAAAGATATGAATTGGAAAATATAAATATTAACCTTTAAACTCGGTAATTAATTAATAGATAGTCAAAGAAATAAATTAAAAAAAAAAAAAAATTTCCATTCACACAAAAAGACTAAGCTTATCCAGTTTTTCATGAAAAAATAAAAGTTTTGATTTATTAAAAAAAAAATCATGACTGGATTTTGATTATCAATTTTTAATAAAATTTCAAATCAATTTCCAACTTTTAGACTCGAGCTGTTTTCTCAATAATTTTTTTTTTTGTTAATATTTCATTAGCAAATAATAAATTTGCATTAGCATAATCCAACTTGTAGACACTTTGTCTGCTATTTTTTTTCCGCAGGTGTGAAAATTATAAAATTCTCTTCAACAGGTTTTATTATTTATTGGCCGGATATCTTTTATTTATTACATCTTTTTTTTATTTTATCCATTGATTCGCTTAAATTCACTGAATGAATTCTCTCCATTTATTATTTTCGCATTTAGAAGGAGGAACAAAAAGAAACAAGTTGGCGCTGATCCAGCGATAGCCCTAAGAGTAGCCAAATAAACATGAGAAACGAATCCACCGCCAAAGCTCATAATTCACATTCCGATGGAACTCTATTTGTATAGATGAAGAAGAAGGGGGCAGGGGATGAAAATTTAAATGGAGCGGAAAGTAAAAATTTTTCATTCTGTACGATATATAATTATATCTATAAATAATATGAATTTAAAATTTAAATTGAATTATTTCTTTTAGAAAGAAAAATTTTTTAGGAGATAAAGTTCTAGTATCTAATTTGATTATAGAGCCTGTTTTTACTTTCTCTTACCCTATAGAGGTCTATATGAAATATATAGAGAGAGAGTATTGCGATCATGTCAAAAATTCGATGTCGAGATTTTGATGGATATACATGTTTTGAGGTCCCCTGAGTCCAAAAAAGTGGGTCCCGCAAATTGGTCTGTGTGTGGACATTTTTGACCATAAGGAAATGAGCTAGGTTGAAATTTTATCTCTCACACCAGATTTTTTGAAATTAGCGACCTTCAACAAAATATCGATATCTAATATTTAACGATCGCTTATATAGGTGATAAAATAGATGGCACCTGGGAAGGTAATTCCTTAGGGGCACCCATCTAAAGATGAGTTCTTAACAAAACAAATATTGATGATTATATTCACCAAGCCTAAATAGCCTCAGAAGGCGAAAAGGAATTGAAAGAAATCTTATAAAAAGTGAACCTAGACAAGTAGAAAATAAATAATAATAAATCCTATATATTTTGTGAACGTTTCGGGAACAGTTCAATCAAATCTTCAGGAATAGTATCACCTCAGACAATTGTCTTTTAATTTAAATATAATATACATGCATTTTTCATCAGAAAATAAACAAAGATTATTTCTATTTAACGAATTTTGTCACTCATCATCAGAATATTAATTTTTTTTTTAAATAAGTTAGTATATTTAATAATATAGGCTAGACTACTCAGTAACCCGTGCTCTGAGAGAAGACATTATAGAGCTCCGTATTTAGGTTCCTGGGTTCACTTCCCAAGCGAGAAAAATTTATCTCATTTGAATTAGCTACCATTAATTTGAAATAAATAGCGATGGGGCCTAAATAGCCTTAGATGCCGAAAAAGACCTTAAACAAATTAATAAAAAAGACTACCAGAGGGAAAAAAATAATAAATTAATAGTCTACAAATAAAATCCGGAATATGGAAGTATTGTAATTATCAATTACTTCGATAGGATCTGATTTAATAAAATTAAATAAATATTTGTAAATTTTGAAGGTTCTTTTTAATATTGAAATAAAAGTGCATTATAAATAAACACAAAAAAATTTCCAAGGGCAAATAAATGCAGCGAATTAAGAGGTCAGCATCGATTTGAACCCGTCCACGTAAATATACCCAAATTAAATAAATGAGGAAGAGGGCAATCACAAAAGAATTTTTATATCTATATAGATAAAAATTTAAATAATTAATATTGTAATATATAATAAAAAGACATTAAGAAATAAATGATATCGCCAAAGGCAAGGTTAACAAATTTGATTATACAATATTAAGAAAATGTTATTTTATGGGAAATAAACACATGGGAGTATTTATTTATTCCTTTTTTAGATCTGCACTTTAAGAATAAAAATAAATTTTTTTTCTTGACACGATTATAATAACAAGCTATTTATATTCGGAATATAATATATAATTATTTTTCACTAGACTCTTATTATATAAATAAAAAAAAATTAAACCCTAAATTACTTATAAATTACTGATTGTTTAACCTTTTCGAAGAGTCTTGGTGTTGAAAGA